>JAJOZX010000026.1:0-272500 GCA_023014485.1 Bathynomus jamesi | reverse complement strand
CAACCCATTAAACATGCCATAACATTCTACATAATGAGCTTATCATCGTGAAATTTTCCATCAACCATCTGAATCACAACAAGTGCTGGAATTGATCCCGTTTTTTAGTAGACTCAAATGAATGCGGTAGTGCGTGTGTTGTCGCAACATCTACAGGAATCATTCGAAATGTTAAAGATGTTGTGCTGTCTCCAAAGAAAAAATGTGGTAATAATACCTCAAAACATTTTGGTGGCCACAGAACTTTTGATTTGGTCACCAAAGAAAGACGGTTTGTGATTTGGAGCATTTTGCTTCCTCTTGCGGACGTCCAGGATAATCGGCAGCATTGCCCGTTTTCCCCATATTCTTTCACCAAATGCCAAGTTCAGTCCTTATTTGGCCCTCTCCATATTCCAAATTCTTTCATGAGTGCCATTTGGCACTCCCTGCACGACTTTTGCATCGTGTAAAACTTCATAACCAAAATGCTTTCCTGAAAAATGAACGACATACGAGTATTAACTGTAGTCTTTGGTAGGAGGAACAGCTACCACAGGGGTGGCCAACCCAAGGCCCGCGGGCCACAAAGTGTCCCGCCACGGTATTTAGAATGGCCCACGTGATGAACGAGCGAAAAAGAATAATCGACTGAAAAATTAATTAAGACAAGGAACACGCTTAACGGATGTAGAGAGAGGGGGAAGGGTAGGAGGACAGTGGCCCGCCAAAATATTTGCGCCCAATAATTGGCACGCCTAAAAAAAAGGTTGGCCATCCCTGACCTACTATGTTATTCTGATTTTGTATAAAATTGAAAATAATGTACATTGCTCTCAAGTCTGAACAGCATTCACTCCAGCTCAACGTTGCATTCACTCCAGCTTAATGACGTTGGAGCTGCGCGTTTAGGAAGACTATTTCATAATACTGTCTCTTCTTTTCAGGCTGCCGTAACTCGAACGGTCCCGGCGTAATTTCCTCATATTTCCCTTGCGCTCGCGAACGTATCGCAATTGCAAACAATTTGAAGGTTCTATCCTTAAATGCTCGTAGCCTACGAAATAAAATAAACGAATTTTTTTCTTTAATTGCTTTTAAAGACTATGATTTAATTGCGATGAATGAATCGTGGCTTAGCACTGAAACACGTGACTTTGTAGGGGAGTATCAAATTAGAGGTTATAGACTTTTTGTTAAAAACAGAATAGGTAGGCGAGGAGGCGGTGTTATGTTGTATAGCAAAGATAATATTGCGAACGTTATAGAAGTAAAGCACACAATTCCAGAACCGATAGATTCGACTATAGCAGAACTTAAATTGAACGATTTCAAACTACTTGTTGCGGTTATTTATAGGCCCTCTAATCAAACAGCTGATACGGACGAAGCGTTATATTGTGAACTAAAGAGAATAATAGGTAGTGAGCAGGCCTTAGTTATGGGTGACTTTAATTGCACCAACGTGAATTACGATACAATGCAGGGAAACGCGGAAGGTAATCGTTTGGTTAATTTTCTCGAGGATAGCTTATTCAAAAGGTTGGGGAACCTACGAGGTTGGACAGTATTTTAGATTTAGTAATAACTACGGATGATAGGCTAATCACGGGTCTTCAAGTAATAGAACCGTTAAGCAATAGCGATCACAATATGGTAGAGTTTGTCCTCTCAGTAAGTCACTCGAAACCAGCTAATTCGACTAAAATTCCTAACTTCCAGCACGCAGACTTTTGTAAATTTCGAAATGAATTGTCACACGTCAATTGGGAAAACGTAATGGGGATCTCCAACGCAAAACTAATGTGGGAATTGTTTGAAATAGTATTCAGGACTATAAATGAGGACTGTGTACCGTACAAAATTAAGCGTGCGAAAGCAAACAACAAGCCCTTGTGGTTTACTTCTGGAGTAGGAGCTATTATAAAGAGTAGAGATAGGGCTTATAGGCTACATACAGGGCCGTTTCCTGGCATAAGCAGACTAAGCGGCCGCTTAGGGCCCCGCTGCTACTAGGGAGCCCCTAGACAGGCTCCCAGGTCATAGCTCAGTGGGCAAGAATAGGAATATAGCTGAAGTTATTATTAATATTATTGTTTTATTATTATTATTATTATCGTTATTATTATTATTATTATTATTGTTATTGTCGTATTCATTAAAGTTTTTGTATGAGACAAATGTGATAAAACGGAGACAAACAAAACGTTTTGGTCGTTATGTGTAAATAACTATTGTGAGATCTTATTTCTATATTATTTAACTTTATTTTTACGATATACTGTATATATTCTTACTATATATATATGCTTATACTTTCCTAAATGCTTAATTTTTCTAGTATTGTAAAACATTATTATTATTATTATTATTATTATCATCATTATTATCATGATTATTATTATTTAGCAGATTAGTTGTGGTTAACTAGATGTGACTTCGTGCATCTTGGAAAATGAAACGACATTATCCATCAGGAGCTGAAAAACGGAAAAAGAAGAAAATAGAGGAGGAGAAGCTTTCCAGTAGCACAGGTGAGATGTGTGGTGGTGGATTGTGCCATCGGGTCAATAAATGAGAGATTCAAAACATTAGATGATGTGAGGGACATATTTGCGGTTCTCCTAAATTTCACCACAATGAACAAGGAAGACATCTTGTCCTGCAAGTGTGAAAAGCTCTCTAAGATACTGAGCTCTGGAGCTGACTCTGACATTGATGGAAGAGAACTGGCCCTCGAAATTAAGAACTTGCCGACTTTACCTTCACACAACATGACTGCATTGGAGCTTCTTTCCTTCATTCATCAGAAGCAACTGGATGAACTATACCCCAATCTCTGGGTTGCACTAAGAATTGCCTGCACTCTACCTGTGACAGTAGCGTCAGCCGAGAGGAGCTTCTCTAAGATGAAGCTAATCAAGAACTACCTCAGATCATCAATGGGGCAGGATCGCCTCAGTGACCTTGGCATCATAAGCATCAACCAGGACGTTGGCAGGGAGATTTCATATGATGATGTTATTGATGATTTCGCCCAGAAAAAATCTAGGAGGCAAAAATTTTGAAGATACAAACTGTTCTGTATAACTGTTAGCTATTACATGATTGTATCGTAGAGTTAGTAATTGTTTGATAGTTGATAATTGCATTATTTTTTTATACATAATTCTGTTATTTATTCTAAATAATGTATAAGCTAATTTTCAGGAATTTCATGAAGAGTATTTTTTCTGTTTGTCTTCTAAAAGTATATATTTGTTGTTTTGGACATAAATGTTTCATTAAAATTGTTTCATAATTGTTTTTTATTAACACAGCCATTTTTTGTATGTGTGTGCTGAGGTGATGTAGTAAGGCGTGAGTTGGTGGATGGAGGGGTGGGGCCTCAAATGGGTATATTGCTTAGGGCCCCCTAATGGCTAGAAACGGCCCTGGCTACATAAATGCGATAAAGACAAATTGTGGTTACGAAACAATTACATATTTGTAATAAAAAAGTCCAAGCGCGAATTTGAAATTTCCATAGCTCGTGACGGCAAAGAAAACCCCAAGCGATTCTTTCATTACGTCAACAACAGGAATCCAGTAAAAAGTGTCTTGGGGCCGTTGAAAAATTTTAAAGGAGAGCTAGTTTCTGAAAACAAGGAAATGGCTACCTTGCTAAACGAATTTTTTACGTCAGTTTTTACTATAGAAGATGTAACGAATATCCCTACGGTCATAGACATAATACCTTTTGATAATGGTAATACTTTGGATAATATTGTGGTTAGTGAAAGGGAGGTAATGCGCTATATTGATAAAATGAAAATGCATAAATCACTGGGGCCGGATTCCATATATCCCATACAACTAAAAGAATTAAAAGAAAGCATTGTTGTGCCGCTAACAAAGATTTGTAATGCGTCTATTTCTGAAGGGTGCGTACCAGATAATTTCAAGTTAGCAAATGTAACACCTATCTTTAAGAAAGGCGATAAAGGTGCGGCGGGAAATTATAGGCCACTCAGTTTAACGTCTGTTGTAGGTAAGCTACTGGAATCAATAATTAGAGATCGTATAGTCGAACACTTAGAATTGTATAACTTGATTAGAAATACGCAGCATGGTTTTAGGCGAAACAAATCTTGCTTAACTAATCTTTTAGAATTTTTTCAAAGTGTGATTGAAGTTTACGATAGTCATCGGGCGGTTGATGTAGTGTATTTAGATTTTCAGAAAGCGTTTGACACCGTACCATACAAAAGATTCATTGAAAAAACTAAGGCTCAATGAATCAGGGGTGTAGTAATAAATTGGATAGAAGAGTGGTTGCGAGGTAGGAAACAGAGGGTGGTTGTTGATGGAGCGGAGTCGTCTTGGGCTAATGTAGCGAGCGGAGTTCCTCAGGGTTCTGTATTGGGCCCCTTGCTTTTTCTTATATATATTAACGATTAAGATGTCGGCCTCAGTCAGTACGGTTTCAAAGTTTGCGGATGACACGAAGTTGAGTGGCAGGGCGATTAATGACGAAGATAGAGGTAAAATCCAGGAAGATCTGAATAAAATCGTTGATTGGTCAGTCACATGGCAAATGAGATTTAACGTCGATAAGTGCAAAATTTTACATATAGGTTCGCGTAACGGTAATTTTGCGTATAGTATGTCAGGGAAGGAGTTAGCAAGCGTAGAGCACGAAAAAGATTTAGGAGTTATAGTCACTGGTGATTTAAAAGTGGCGAAACAAAGTACAGCAGCGGTCAATAAAGCGAACAAAGTGCTAGGTTTTATCGCTCGGAATTTTGAGTACAAATCGCGCGATATTATAGTTCCTCTTTATAAATCATTAGTTAGACCCCATTTGTAGTACGTGATCCAATATTGGAATCCGCATATGCGAAAAAATATAGACAAAATTGAAAGAGTTCAAAGACGAGCAACTAAGATGATTCCGTCGCTTAGGTCGAAGTCGTTCGAGGATAGGCTTAAGGAGTTAAAATTGACTATACTCGAGACTAGGAGACTAAGGGGTGATCTAATCCAGGTTTTTAAAATTATGAATGGGTTCGATAACGTAGCTAGAGATAGCTTTTTAGAAATATCTCAATATAATAGGACTAGAAATAACGGGTGTAAGTTGACAAGTAGAAGGTTCGAGACAGCAGTTGGCAAAAACTTTTTTACGTATAGAATAGTAATTAGCTGGAATAGTTTGCCGGTAGAAGTAATTTGTAGCACGTCTATAAACATGTTTAAAAATCGATTAGACGCATATGTTGATAGATTGGGTATAATTTAAGGTAGTAAAATTAAGGCCTTGTGGTTCGGAACCCACGTAAAATTGTAGGTCCTCTCCGCCACCACGGATGACATGCACAATGCACAATTACGAACACAGTTAGGTAGACCAGCCACGAGTGGACCCTAGGGTCTTTGTTGAACTGAAACATTATAACTGAAGGAGAATCTAATCTTAAGTTCACTGTACAGAAATTACAGCGTATTTTAAAACACTATATATATATATATATATATATATATATATATATATATATATATGTGTGTGTGTGTGTGTATGTGTGTGTGTGTGTGTGTGTGTATTGGCGTAATTAATTTATTTGGAGATGGAATAGGATGTGTCTTAAGGCGTTTAAATGCCGAATCAACTTACTAAATTCGAATGAGCGAATCGGCCACGCAATCCTTCGCATCTGATTACTTGAAGAGACGAATGCGTGATGCGTGCACTGACATACGTGACGCTTTCTGTGACGTAACAACTCGTTAAGGTTCGGCACGTGGGTGACCTCCAATCGTCTTACCTTTTTTTCCTTCTCATATATACATACTTTGTGCAGTTCTAATATTCAAAATGCCTGTTCGTCTCGTGTTTCGTTAGTTCAACCGATGGTACAATTTTGTACGCTGTGTGTACACACAAAATATGTGGGTGTGGGTGTGTGTGTGTATGTGTTTTTAAGAGAAGATTTGAAGACCTCTGTGTTGGTGATTTGTTCTATAAATTAATCCTTTTCAGGTCTCTCTCTCTCTCTCTCTCTCTCTCTCTCTCTCTCTCTCTCTCTCTCTCTCAGACACAGTACCTTGCTTGAATATTTAGTTGTCCCCTCCTTCCGCTGTCACACGTTACATGAAAATGTAGACGAAACACCAAATCACTCTTCAATCATGCTTTCAAAAAAGCTTCTAAAAATATCACTTTTATCCGTGGATCCACAATCAAAACCTGAACAGTTTTGATATGAATAATGAACGAATTTTGTGGCTTAAAACTGATGCCAGTTACTTGATTCTACAGTTAAATTATTCCGGAGTTACACAAGGCGTGAAAGAAAATAATTAGATTAGACTGGAGAGCTTAATTCAATCTACACATATATTACTTATTAAATAGAACAGGCATCAGTGTTCCAAGGAAATGGACAGAACTCCTTGCTAATATATATATATATATATATATATATATATATATATATATATATATATATATATATATATATATATATATACTGTATATATATAATTCTCTTGGAAAAACGGTTCAGAGTTTATGGAAAGTAAATGAAAGCAAGAACGAATTGCGAATCAAAGATAACTAAATGAAGGGATTGCTGAAAGCTTCATCAATTCATTTTTTAACTCGGAAATTCGCATGTACAACAACAACAACAAGAAGGTGACCATTAATAATAATAATAAGAAGAAGAAGAAGAACAACGAAATCCAAACATTTGAAACTAAGGTTATGTGAGCTGCAAGGGCGACTTAATTCCTGTATCATTCTTTGTTGCTCTTATTTTTAAGCCGACTGCACATTTAGTTCAACCTCTTCTTTTTCACCATTGTAAAAAGTGACATAACGCAACTAGACTTCCTCTCAGCTTTATTGCTTCATCTAGAGGGGGAGGAGGCCAACATTGCAATAATGAATAGCTTCTGGAACACCTATATATATATATATATATATATATGCATTTAACTGCAATGACCACGCTGTATATAAATGAATAGGGCAATTGGAAGGCCCTGGGTTCGATTCCCGGGCGGTTCGCCTCATTTTTCATTTATTCGTTATTTCTCTTCCCCGTGTGCAGAGACGCTCCTTATTTACGTCGTTTCTATTCATATATATATATATATATATATATATATATACTACAATGGGGCTACACAAAACATTTTGAAATTAGCAAGTTTCGAAGATATATAATATATATAATATATAATATATATATATATGTGTGTGTGTGTGTGTGTGTGTGTGTGTGTGTGTGTAACTATGTTTAGTTTCGAAACAAAGCATAGAAACTCCGTCACTATGTACGAATATTGATTTATGTACGTGTAAACCCTTTAGACTCGTGTAAACCTAGAACGTACACATGCATACATGTACGAATATTTAGATTTTGTGTGTACTTATACCTTTTAGCTGAGAGTGTGCTGAGTGAGGTACATTTAAACAACAGTGAATGTACAGAGACACTACACTTCGTACCTTTCAGGCTGGAGAGAGAGAGAGAGAGAGAGAGAGAGAGAGGGGAGATGCCCGATCATGCCCCATACGTAACCGGTTTTGGTTTGCCGTCCAATCGCTCCATGAACGGGCGGCTGTTGTGTGCGTTTCTTAAAGGGAACCTAGCGCGACCTATTCCCTATTCTGCACCGCGGACCCAGTGACCTTTAATGTACGAACGAACGCACGTACTCACTCACGCACGCAGTAGCCAGACGCCATAAACAGATAGAGGGAAGAAGAAGACTCGGGTTAGAAAGAATTAGATTGTAGAACACTTGGCGGTTCGTCGATCACTCCATGAACACCTTTTCATCATCATCATCATCATCATGAACGTGCAAGCCGGCTACGAGGAATAAGTTTGACTGTAGTCACATAAGTGCGCGCGCACACGCAGTTATACCCATACCCACACCTACGTGACGCACGAATATGTATTAAACAAGATTGCTTAAGTAAACGATAGTGACAGCTAAATAAGGTGAGTAAAAACGTTAAAAAGTATTTCATCGGAGAGAAGTAAGCGACGGGACTAAAACACTTTTAGTCCAATGGCGAACATCATCACCAACCTTTCGAAATGCATTAAAAATGTTAATGAAGCGAACGGATAAAATCACTGAAACACTGAGTAATAATTATGATAGTGACAATTTTTTTTATGCAGGAAGGAGGGCGAACGCCCGCAAAAACGCCTTCCCCCTCACAATATTGCTCATTAACACGTTTTTCCATCATTTTACTTTGTACAAACAACGAATAAGCTAATAGAACTGTTTAAATTAGCTATTAGTTCCGTATATATATATATATATATATATATATATATATCTTGGGGGATTTATTTTTTAAGCACAGAGTCAAATTTGGCTGTTTGGGGAGTGGGTGAAAGAGTACGAAAGAGGATGAGTGATTTTAGAAGGGAGACTACGCGTAGAAACTTTATTAATTGACATCTTCACATATAGAGAGACTTACTCAGGAATTATATAAACTATAGCCGCATATACATTGAATTGTTTTAGAGTGAGTCACTTAATTATGTGTATAGTTAATTAAATGGAAATAAGAGATCTAATTGTAGAGTATGTTATTTTTAATGGTTAAACATTTTCTATGGAATCCATATTTAGTTTCGTGTTTTGTTTACCAACACGGCATAAAATGGAGAAACGTTCACGCGTAGTTCAAGGTATAAAACGGACATAAAATTCGCTCAAGCCAAAAGGTATCATCACAGTATGGTAAAAAGACTGGTTGTATGGTAACATTTAATTATTATTATTATTATTAATATAAATATATATATTTTTTTAATACTATAATTTTTTGTTTAAAGGTCGGTATCTAGGTGTTTCTCAAAGCATGAGCCTCCACCGTGTTCGCCACCCACGGAAAAAAAAATAGCCCACCTGAGGGGATTGAGGGAAGTATCTGGAGAGTCGCAGGCAAACCTTTCGCCCTTCTCTCTCTCTCTACCTTTTCTCATGGCAAACTGCAAATCTTGAGTGTTTGAGTATTATCCTCTGTCCGAAGATTAATTCTCGACAATAAGCGGCTTTATGCAGCTTTTGGCCTACTCGACGTAACCCAGCGCAAGAGGAGAGTTCCCATGGTAGGGACTTACTGTCAAAATCGTCCTTTCAAAGGTAGATGATACGCAATCTCTCCCCCCTCCAACTCTTTTGCTGCGCCACGCACTGCACAAACACCACAAACTAAGAATCATCTATCATACACTGTGGTCATACGCATCACACTGTACGGGTTAAGATATTTAAAAAAACGGCGAGATTGACGATTTGTCTTTTCTTAGAAGTTAACAAGTATAGAAAAAGTTAACATTTTCGTTAAAAGAAAAAAAATTACCCAGAATTTAAAAGGATGCGCAAATCATAGCGAAAATTATTCTATCGTCAGAAAAGTTGTTATGGATTCAGAATTGTTCTATTATTCACACTATCATAGATAGATTCCAATATTATTTGCGAGCCTAAATATCGCATTCATACCACTTTTTTCCTACTTCTTTTTCGAGCTTTTAGTCTGGAATGTTACCAAATTAATATTTGTTATAATAAACAATGTATGAAGAAAGAGCAACGGGAGTAATTGCGTGTCCATGACCAATCCAAGTGTATTTCTACAACGCAAATAAAAAACCAGTAATTCTATTGTCTACGAATGTGTATTAAATTCGCCGAAGAATTTGTCATCAAATTTCGCCGAATTCTTCATTTAAAATTTTTCGTAAAAAACCACAACCTGAAACTTTTAAATAAACATAGTAACAGACGAGGATTATTTTAACAGACAAGACTCGTTTTAACAGACATTTTTTTCTCTTTGAGCTTCTAAATTACGATAATTAACAAAACAATTTTATTATAATTTATTATTATTATTATTATATAAGTTTATTAACGTGCAATGATTACATATAATTAGGCGTAATTACGAGCCAAAGTTTTATGATAACGAAGTACAAAATGGAAAATGTAAATATATTATTATTATGTCTATAAATATACACAAACATACATACACATGTTCACGGAATGTTCATTAACAATTAAAATTAATTTTTAAAGCATTTACTCATCCAAGTTATTAATTAAACTGTTTATTAAATAATAATAATAATTATATTTTTATAATAGTTATATAAAGGTACATAAGCCCTTTACACACACACACACACACACACACACACACACACACACACACATATATATACGTATATATATATATATATATATATATATGGAGAAAGACCATACATAACTATATTCACAGGAATATATAATATATTATATATATATATATATATATATATATATATATATATATATATATAAGCTAAATTTAATTGGTGCTCCATTAGTAATTAATTTAATCATACACGCCATATAAAGGTATTCATTTCTACAGAAAGCAAAAATACAAAATTTAGAAACCTATGAAATCATATATATATATATATATAGATATATATATATATATATATATATATATATATATGTGTGTGTGTGTGTGTGTGGTGTGTGGTGTGTGTGTGTGGTGTGTGTTTAGCAGTTTTGTATAAAGTAGTTAATTTTTGTATGCAGATTTATTATTGGGGGTAAAAATTTAAAAATAACTTCAAATTAGAATGGATTTTAGTGCAATTGTCGAATTATTTGTTAAATAAATGGAAAGTTTCTGTAAATAATTTTGCTCAATATGGTGAGATTGTCATCCGCAAAATATTTCAAGGACTCACTTGGAAAAATACCCCCAAATAAAGGATTTTAATGAGGGCCACAGAATGCTCCCTCCCTTCACTAATATATATATATATATATATATATATATATATATATAGTAGATGGAATGATTTTATTGCCCCCCTGAAGAGGGAATCAAAAGACGTCTACGAATTGTGGTGCTTTCATGGTAGACCCAGATTAGGACCAGTATACATGAATATGTGTAGAAGTAGAGGTCAGTGTAAGGGGGCCATAAGGCGATGTAAACAGGAAGAAGAGTCTATTCGAGTATCAAAAGCCTGTGAAGCTCGCATAAATAACGATAATAACAAATTTTGGAAATTTGTTAAGAATCAAACGGGTGTCAAAAGTGTCCTCCCTCCGACAATCGATGTGGTGTTGGCGGAGGATGAAATTGCAAAGCTGTGGAAAAACCACTACTCTAACATTCTTAACAGTGTGAGTAGGGGTAATCTTAAGATAGATTGCAGCGAAACAAGGGAAAATACGGATCAATGAAAGAAAGCCACCCCCAAAAGTTTCTAGTAAACAATGCCACCCTAAAAAGTTTCTAGTAAACAATACCACCCTAAAAAAATTATCAAGTAAACAATGCCACCCCCCAAAATCACTAAAGTAAAGAATGTAAGTAAAAACACCTTCATGAGGAATTGTTCATTATTTATTACTGTATGCCCTTGATGATTGGTTAGGTTAAATCATGATATTTTCATTTAAACTAACTAAACTATCACAACTTAACCTAACTTAACCTAAGTAACCTACCTACCTAAATAACTTACAGATCAATGAAAGAAAGCCACCCCTGAATTGTGTCAATGAAAGAAAGCCACCCCCGACCCGTTTGGGGGTGGCTTTCTTTCATTGATCCGAAAATACTTTGATGTCAATTCCTGAAGTAAAGACTTTAATTAAAGAGTTAAAGACTGGTTCTGCGTCAGGGGTAGATGATCTATCGAATGAGCACTTAAAATATGCCAATGACGTATTATGTCTGCATATATCATTGCTCTTATCAGCCATGCTTGCTCATAGCCATATTCCTGCAGAGTTCATGAGGGTATATATCTTGGCCCTGGTCAAAAATAAGTATGGAGATATTCTGTCCAGCAATAATTACAGGCCTATTGCTGTCGCTTCCTGCTTCTCGAAACTACTAGAAAAACTCTTGTTACTCAGATTAAATAATTACCTATGGACATCTAATCAGTTTGGCTTTAAAAGGTCCCACTCAACTGACCTGTGTATCTATGTACTTAAAGAAACATTATCTAAATACATTGACAGTAATTCAACTATTTATAGCTGTTTCCTAGATATAAGTAAGGCATATGATAGAGTGAACAATATTTTATTTAAAAAACTAGAAGACAGGAAGGTTTCCATGTACATATTAAATTTATTGAAATTTTGATATTTCCACCAATCTTTTACCGTTAGGTGGGGCAATGTTCTATCCGAATGTTTTGGCTCCTCTTGCGGGGTGAGACAAGGCTCCTTGCTCTCCCCTATGCTGTTTAATGTGTATATTGACGGGATAATTGCTTCACTTAATGA
This sequence comes from Bathynomus jamesi, assembly GCA_023014485.1. NCBI lineage: Eukaryota > Metazoa > Arthropoda > Malacostraca > Isopoda > Cirolanidae > Bathynomus > Bathynomus jamesi. Next base: position 260,176 of record JAJOZX010000026.1, on the reverse strand, counting down.
GGCAACAGTGGGATGTTGTATAGATAACACAAGGATAAATAACTTAGCTTATGCCGATGATATGGTGTTAATAAGTCCCTCTGTTAAAGGTTTGGATCGGCTACTAAAAGTATGCGAAGTGTATTCGCAGAAACATGATATTCTTTTTAATGTTACAAAAACTAAGGTTATGCAATTTCATCCTAAAAGCTGTAAGCAGCCAGCTGATATTAGGTTTAAAATGAAAGGTGAAGTAATTGAAGAAGTATAAGAGTTTGAGTTTAAGTATTTGAATTCAAACTATTACCAGCTCCTTGAGTGATGACTCGGATATAAGAAAACAATCTCGAAGCCTTTGTGCTAAAGCAAATATGACTATAAGGAACTTTCGGTTCTGTACAAGTGAAGCTAGACACTCTTTAGTACCTTCTGCAGTAATATATACGGACAGCGACTCTGAATGAATTATAAAAAAGGTTCTGGCAGAACCCTAAATTTGCTGTACAACAGGTCTTTTGGACTCTTACATAAATTACCCCCGAGATGCTCAGCTTCGCAAATGGTTGCTATCCGCAATGTCCCGAGCTTCCCGGAGGTAGCAAGACGTGCTCAATACAGTCTAATGCAAAGAATTAAAAAATCAACCAACCCTATTATCCAAGCTATCCATGAGTCCTGCCGTTTATCCTCTAAGCTATGGAATTCTTGGTACGAAAACGTCTGTCTATAGCTCCACTTAACTACGACATTACTGTATTATTTCTAATCAACTGTATATATTTCTATCCTGAGTATGTGAACTGTCATTGTATTAATAATATTTGTCATATGGACTATATATAGTCTGCCAATAAACATTTTCATTTCATATATATATATATATATATATATATATATAAACTGCAAACACGCAGTATAATTAACGTAAAGAACGACGCTTGTATAGGAGAATATTCCGCGCAAGATGAGAGCGAAAGAACGAAACAAATGAAAAAATGAGGTAACCACCCGGGAATCGAACCCGGGATCTTCCGATTGCCGGTCAGATATGATAACCATTACACCACGGGCCTCACTCAATCAAATGCCGTAATTCCTCTACATACGCGCAGAAACCAATGCCCCAAGGGGGCACCTCCCGCATGCCGTACATTATATACATTTAAACTGCAAACACGCAGTATAATTAACGTAAAGAACGACGCTTGTATAGGAGAATATTCCGCAGATGAGAGCGAAAGAACGAAACAAATGAAAAAATGAGGTAACCACCGGCAATCGGAAGATCCCGGGTTCGATTCCCGGGTGGTTACCTCATTTTTTCATTTGTTTCGTTCTTTCGCTCTCATCTTGCGCGGAATATTCTCCTATACAAGCGTCGTTCTTTACGTTAATATATATATATATATATATATATATATATATATATATTATATATATCCAGAAGTTGAAAAAAGTGAAAAAATCCTTTTCTTTCCAAATTTATTACTTAATAATAATTATGGGTTGTAATTTTAAGTTATGCAGTTATGTAGGACTGTAGGAGGTAGTTCTCAAATTGTTTTGCTTTGATATCACATGACATATGTTCCTTACTTGTTTCGTGTTGGTAAATGGTTTGTAAGAGTTTTACTGCGATATTCACGATCCCTTCTCGTTAAGTTAGATTTCTCACAGAAAAAACCCTCGGGCCCGCAAAATGCGTCACGACCTTCTTTTCACACTTTTCAAAATCAGGAAACTCTTTCCTAAATCTGGAATTACGGACCGGGAATGGGAATGGCGCCAAGCGGGAAGTAATCAATATTCACGGGCTGTCAGTAAAATTCTGCAGAAGGCAAAGAGCTCATATACACACATACTAGTTTACAACTACTGCATGGTTCGAGTGACCGTCAGCTGTATACATACCTAACCATAAACCTAATACATAACCATGCGGTTTGACTGTTTTAAGCAAACGCTTATATACGAGTGCATTCTACGTTATGATCGAGTTTCCATTTTGTTTTTAGCCTTTTTGACGCTTCATTTAATGATGTTTGCATTAATTCCTTTTCATTGGTTGCTCATTCTCTTCACTCACGTGACTACGTTGGTTACGCCAACGTTCTGTTGGGATCAGTAAGTTGAGCGACGTTCGGTTTGGGTAGTAGTTGGGTAACCATACCCTCCGTTCATTGACATAAAACTGTAGGTCCCTTTTTTCATATGAAGCCCATCGTTAGTTTTGTTTATATGTGCATAATTCACGTTAGGATTTGATTTTATTCATGTCTATGTAATTCACACATCCACTATTCGGGTTAACTATCGTATATATATATATATATATATATATATATATATATATATACCGACCTGAATAACTTCAAGAACAAGCTGGACAGATTGTTGTGCAAAGTCCCTGACCAGCCATGCGGGCTGGCTACGAGGGCAGGAGGAGATCAGACAGCAATTCCATCCTTTACCAAGTCCCGCAAATGAGGCGGGATGCTGCAGAGGGGTCGACCGCAGGTCGATCCTGAACCGTCGTTCAAACTCAACAAAAGTAAACAAAAGTAAATATCAGAATTCGAACCCGGGACCTCTGACTAGGACTTTGACCAGCGCCTCCGAACCATAAGTTCCGCGTTCGAATCCTGATAGAGGAGTTATTTTGCATTTTTCAGTCAAGTGTGTTTATACTTGCCATTTTCCTTGTTTATACTTGTGCGTGTGTGTGTATATATATATATATATATATATATATATATATATAAAGAGAGAAAGAGCGAGAGAGAGAGAGAGAGAGAGAGAGAGAGAGAGAGAACTACGAAACCGAAGTAACTGATCGCGATTCCAAATTAAAAAAAAAATCGGAACTCACTTAAAAGTTTTGTGATATTCATTAATTAGTTCACTTATTGTGACTGTTTGCATTACAGACACGTAAAAGCAGAAGGACACACGAATGACCTCATCAGGAGCGAGATGTCCTACGTAACCTTGCGTCTGTTCCTCAGGGACTCTTCGCTAGTGAATCTTACTCAGAATTTAGTACCCACAAGGTCATACCCAACCCACGTTATTGAGATTGCTCTCCTCAGAATGAGGCATGAGGACTCTTTATTTTTTCTATTTAGATGTCTAGAAGCACCAAGAAAGAATCGTGTCTTGGGATTTCAATAGCCAATGCTTGTTCTCTTATAAAACACTAAAGACTCTCTCTCTCTCTCTCTCTCTCTCTCTCTCTCATATATATTCTTAGTTCAATCCCATATATATATATATATATATATATATATATATTCATGGTCCTCATACAATTGTGAATTCTTATTAAGCAAACCGTAATCTAGGTTTTATTTAACTTGCCTCTCTCTTTGTCTATTTATTCATCTTACTTCCTTTGTGACTTTCTTTTCTGGTCTCCGTCTTTTCAACCTCATTTTCTTCAGTAAATCTTCATATAATGATGATGTTCAAAGGTAAAAACGAACTAATGATGATTCCTCACTCGCTTTCCTGCTCGGAATTGCGTTGTACACATTGATTGACACGAGGACACGACATTCTTCTTTCTCGTCAAGAAAGGTTTAGTCAGTAAATCTTAGTTATGGTAACTTGATTTCTTCACATCGGGACAAGTTCTGTGCACCGATTTCCGTTCGTTGAAAGACATTCACTGTAGAAAATAAGTTTATTTTGTAGTGGAGTAAATCCCTGGACATTTTAGTCTCCCAACAGGGACGGAGTTGAGGCAGGGAGAAGGGAATCTTTTTCGCGAGTTCGGTTTTAGACCAAACACATGGAGGTTCTATGGAGAGAGAGAGAGAGAGAGAGAGAGAGAGAGAGAGAGAGAGAGAGAGAGAGCATTCTAGACGTGAGAAAATCTGATGTAAAATCTCTCCTAATCGAAAGCTTAATGTAATCTAGAAGACTTCCCTCGTCACTCTAAATCTAAATGAACAGGTGAGCATCACATGATAGGAATTCCTACTCGCTTAAGACGGACAAACAGTGTAAAAGCCTTCGACTTTATATTAATTATTGAATATTTTATAAAGGGAGAAACTATTTATTCGTTTTGTACAAATATTTACATTCTTTTACCTGAACAATGTAAATTAGTTTTAGTGTTTACAAAAATGTAAAAATCGGCAAAAGATGAGTGCTATTTTGAACAAATATGCATACCCAGTTTGGCCAAAAGCAATCAATTTTTTGAAATCATGTTTATTTTATGTGAAATTTACAAAAATTTTGTGGAATTGGTGCAACTGCAATTCTGGGATTTCCCCGTAATTAGTTTTACCTTAGGTTACTTCAGGTTAGGTTAGATTTGGCAACGTCGAAGTGGAAGGTAAATGTTTTAATATATATATATATATATATATATATATATATATATATATATATATATATATATATATATATATATACACAGTGTGTATATATATATATATATATATATATATATATATATATATATATATGAAAATGAATGAAAATGAAAATGAAAAGGTTTATTGGCAGACTATAGTCCATATGACAAATATTATTAATGCAATGACAGTTCATACACTAAGGATAAAAATATATACAATTGATTAGAAATAATACTGCACTGTCGAAGTTAAGTGGAGCTACAGACAGACGTTTTCGTACCAAAAAGTCCATAGCTTAGAGGATAAATGGCAGGACTCATGGATAGCTTGGATGATCGGGTTGGTTGATTTTTTAATTCTTTGCATTAGACTGTGTTGAGCACGTCTTGTTACCTCCGGGAAGCTCGGAACATTGCGGGTTGCAAACATTTGCGAAGCTGAGCATCTCGGGGGTAATTTATGTAAGAGTCTAAACGACCTGTTGTACAGCAAATTTAGGGTTCTGCCAGAACCTTTTTTATAATTCACCCAGAGTTGCTGACCGTATATATTACTGCAGAAAGTACGAAAGAGTGTGTCTTTAGCTTCACTTGTACAGAAACGAAAGTTCCTTATGGTCATATTCGCTTTAGCACACAGGCTTCGAGATTGTTTTCTTATATCCGAGTCATCACTCAAGGAGCTGGTAATAGTTTGACCCAAATACTTAAACTCTTGCACTTCCTCAATTACTTCACCATTCATTTTAAACCTTATATCAGCTGGCTGATTACAGCTTTTAGGATGAAATTGCATAACCTTAGTTTTTGTCACATTAAAAAGAATATCATGTTTCTGCGAATACACTTCGCAGACTTTTAGTAGCCGATCCAGACCTTTAACAGAGGGACTTATTAACACCATATCATCGGCATAAACTAAGTTATTTATCCTTGTGTTATCTATACAACATCCTACTGTTGCCTCATTAAGTGAAGCAATTAATCCGTCAATATACACATTAAACAGCATAGGGGAGAGCAAGGAGCCTTGTCTCACCCAACAAGAGGAGCCAAAACACTATATATATATATATATATATATATATATATATATATATACTATCAATGCCCATGACATGTTAATGGATTAAATAAAAGATAAGAAGATAGGAAAAATGTTTCGTTCTCTCTCTCTCTCTCTCTCTCTCTCTCTCTCTCTCTCTCTCTCTCTCTCTCTCTCTCTCTCTGTAAAGTTAACCTTAAAGAATTTTTTGCCCATGTTAATAGCAGAAAGCCAATTAAAAATTCTGTAAGACCCCTAAAAGACAGAAATGGCGTACTGAAATTCGATGATAAAGATATAGCTAATATGTTAAACGAGTTCTTCGTTACAGTCTTCACGGAGGAAGACACAATGGAAGTGCCAAGTCCTCGGATTACATATGACGGTGACCAGCCCGTAGAGACCATAAGTTTTACGAGAAATGAGGTACAGCAATTAATTGATAAGATGAACAAATACAAATCACCTGGCCCCGACTTAGTTCTTCCAAGGGTATTAAAAGAGGTTAGCCACAATGTTGTTGACGACTTAGTAACCATATTCAAACAATCAATCGAGTTAGGGAAAGTTCCAACCGACTGGAAGTTAGCAAATGCAACACCAATCTTTAAAAAGGGTGATAGAAAAAATCCTTGTAATTACCGCCCGATCAGTTTAACATCAGTTGTCGGCAAACTGTTGGAATCCATCATTACAAAAGTATTGTGTATCACCTTGAATCTAACAATCTAATTTTTTTATTCTCAACATGGATTTAGGCGACATAGATCCTGTCTGACAAACCTGTTAGAGTTTTTCCATAATATGCATACACTGTGCGATGCAAGTAGGGCAATAGATATAGTGTATCTCGACTTTCAAAAAGCCTTTGACAAAGTCCCTCACGCGAGATTGATGGCTAAAGTCAAAGGACTAGGAATCACCGGGCTCGTTTCCAACTGGATTGAGGATTGGTTAAAAGATAGAAAGCAGAGAGTGGTAATAAATGGAGTGGCTTCGGAGTCCTTTACTTTTTATCATCTATATTAACGATATAGACGTCGGGCTTCTAAGTACAATCTCCAAATTTGCAGACGATACGAAATTAGGAAGCAGTGTAAGTACTGAGGAGGGCGTAAGAACGCTTCAGAACGATCTTGACAGGTTGGGCGAATGGTCTGCTACTTGGCAGATGTCATTCAACTTGGACAAATGTAAGGTAATGCACATAGGTTATAAAAACCCGAAGACCGATTACTCTCTCTTGGGAAGGAACTTGACTGAGACCAATCTAGAGAAAGACTTAGGAGTCTATATCAGCAACGATCTGAAACCGTCGAAGCACTGTGCAGAAGTCGAAAAGAGGGCCTTAAAAATATTAGGTTATATTAAAAGACAGTTCCAGTTTCTGAACAAGGAGACTGTAATGTCTCTTCATAATTCACTAGTTAGACCTCAACTGGAATACTGTGCGCAGTTTTGGTCTCCATCCCTCAGGAAGGACATAGAAAGGTTGGAAAGAGTACAAGCAAGGGCTACAAAATTGATCCCTTCAATGAAAATGCAAAGCTACCAATGGAGATTGGAGCGCCTAAATCTGTTTACCTTAGAGACGAGGAGGTTGCGGGGTCAGCTTATTCAAGTCTTCAAGATGCCCAATGGAATAGACAGGGTAGATTACAGAAACTTATTCTCACTTAATGCCAATCCGACAAGAAATAATGGGTTTAAACTGGAACTAAAGACATTTAGGACCTCTGTCTGCGGGAATTTCTTTTCCAATAAAATAGTTAATATCTGGAACCAACTTCCCTCAGAGGTTGTTTCCAGTCAAAGTGTAAATGTGTTTAAAAATAGGCTAGACAAAGTACTGAATACTCTCATAGTTTAAGACTAAAACATAACATAACTCTGCAGGAGTTCGCTTGCACGGTGTCTCTGTGAGCATGCTAAATATAGAGCTATTTATATATTCTCCACTTTCCTGTAAAATTTCCTTGGCTACTTTTCCAGGGTCAAGGTATTTTCTTCAACCTTTTTCCGTACCAGCCTCTGGCAGGGAGGGAGCGGAGGGTGGGGAGAGAGCCTTCTACTTTTCTATCCAGTTTTCTACTACTACTACTAGGATAGTTGAAAGAAAAATAAACTTGTTTAATAACAGGAACCTCCCAGAGTGGACCGGAAGGTCTTTCAGGCTTCCTCTTGTCCTTGTAACTCTCTCTCTCTCTCTCTATAACCTTGGTTAACCTTGGTTTTGCTTCCGAACCACGCTCCACCAGCAGCCCAGCGTCTTAACTACTAGGCTACCCAGGATACCCATTTATCTACCAACCAATTTTTTTTATTGTGTGGAAGCATGAACAGCTGAGTTTTGCTGCGTGCCGCCTGCCGCCACCGGGTCTCGATCCAGGGGTCGATGGCTTCGTAGTCAGCGACGCTTAACCACTACACCACCGAGACGCATATATATATATAAAGGGTGTCAGGAAATGATTGCCCCCCCCCCCTGTACAGAAGAAACTGAAAGGAATAGAAAAAACAGACAAAACCACGCGAAAGAGCGTTTAATTTTTAATAAAAAACACTTGTTTTAATATCGGGTGTTGCCCCCATTTGCAGCTCTGACGGCCATTAATCGACGGGGGTATGATCCCAGAAGTGTCTCAAAGAGATCGGTATCATGACTCATTTCTTCAAGGACTTCGTTGATCTTTGCAGTCATAATTTCTGTTGAATACCGATTCTGAATGGGTTGTTCCAGCATTAAGGACTCCACCCGATCCTTCATGATGGATCCGACATGTTCACAGACATTAAGATCGGGAGAATTGCCAGGCCATTCATTATTTCCGAAAAAATCAATGTTATTGTCCTTAAGCAGTTGTTGAGTCGCAAGTGCTTTCATACAGGGGGCTTTGTCGTGAAGAAAGGTTGCCTGTTCAACATCCAAAACACACTCGGGGTCTTTCAAAAACGGAATTACATGTTGGGCTAAAATTACATTTCGAAAATAAGGCCCATTCCAACTGGTTCCTCTTGGTTTGATAACCCAGATGAGCTTCCGAATAGAGAACATAATGAAAACACCCACACATGGTGGATTTTTTACTATTTCTCAATACTTCTGGTCGTCTGGGACTTCATCAGGAGTTGTTGCCCAAACCCGATCATTCTGAAAATTTGGTTTTCTGGAGACATAAACGAAGAATTCATCGCTGACAACCAAGTGAAGGAAATCGTCTTCCGTCCATTCCTCAAGATAATCACAAAACCATAGCCGATCTTCAATATTAAGATCACTCTTCCGTGGCTTAGCTATTTCATGCCAAGCACTCAAGCCTTGGCGAACTCGAAATTGATGCACAAGTTGCCGATTGACTATCTTACCACGACGGATAAGTATCTCTTTCGCTACCTCAGAGTAGCTCTTCTTTCGGCGCCGTGATGCAGCAAGCACAATGTCTTTCGATTCTTGAGATAATTTCTCCGGTCTTCCTCCTCGAAATTCTGTTTCACAATCTTCAGGATTCTTATTCCAATTCCTTTTGACAAAGTCTTCTGATCTTTTTAATCTCTCAGCCACCCAGTGTCGAGTTATGAAAGTTGCACCAGCTTCCTTTGCTTCACGAAATGTGACAGCTCGAATGCGGTCAAGAACTCGCTTTTTCTCTGAATCGTTCAAAATAGATGATGCCATGGTTTCTGTGGGGAAAAAAATGGTAAGAATTAAAATCACAGGAATAGAATATAATGGTTTTTATTCAGATTTTAACGCTCTTTCAAGTGGTCTCGCCGGTTTTTATCTATCTCTTCTAGTTTTTGCTCTACAGGGGGGGGGGGCAATCATTTCCTGACACCCCGTTGATAAAAGAAATTAAATAATCTTAAAAAAAATAAAATGCAAATTAAAAGTTAATCGATTTTTAGTTCAATTATTTAAAATAACTCAAGTTCAATTATTTTATTTAAAATAACTCAAGTTCAATTATTTAAAATAACTCGTGTATTATATATATATATATATATGTGTGTGTGTGTGTGTGTATGTGTGTATGTATGTATGTATGTATGTATGTATGTATGTATGTAAGAAATCGCTTTATATTATAAAGGTAAAACAGAACTGTGCATTATGACATTTTATCTCATGTTTCTCCAAAAGAAGTTTCTAAATGTATTTTTAGCAAGAAATTTATGGAACACACAGAGTGCCACGTTTCTGAGGAAATGTAAAGTGAATATTGCCAAACCTCTACAGTATGCTCACTATGGAGAAAATTACTCGACATGCAACAAATTCCACCTCCATTACAGAACGCGAACATTGCCCCCTTATTCAAAGGAGGTAACGGAGCAATGCCAAAGAATTATCGACCAGTAGCTCTCACCTCCCACTTTATAAAGTGCTTTGAACGTATGATTAGAGGCAAAACTACTTACTACCTACAGGAAAAGAATTTACACAACCCAAATCAACATGGCTTCAGGCTGGAAGACCATGATTATGATTATCACAGCTATTAGATCACCAGGAGAAAATATTGGCAACATTGTGTCGAGGACAAAACATAGCTGTAATATATATCGACTTTGCTAAAGCCTTCGATAAATGTCATCATGGAATTATATGATGGCACACAAACTTAACAATACAGGACTTACTGGAAAGCTAGGAAGATGAATATTTAATTTTCTGGCTCAAAAAACACAGATTGGTAGTAAGTGAAGTCTGAAGTCTCAGAAGACACGAGCTCTGTCCCACAAGGTACATAATAATGATTGCAGACATTAACGTTCATAATAATGATTGCAGACATTAATACAGATATTAATGACTGTGTCATCCGTGAAACATGATACAATACTAAGATACGCGAGAAAATATCGAACGAAGGTGACATAGAAAAATTACCAAATGACATTGAAACATTATTCAAGTGGGCAGAAGACAACAATATGAAGTTCAACGAAGAAAAATTCCAACTTATAAGATATTGTAATAACAAGGTGTTACAGAATAAAGGGTAAACATCTGTGCGAGCCAAACAGATAACACCAAACCCACAAGTCAGGGATCTCGGAGTAATAATGTCGTCGGATGCAAAATTCAGAAAGCACACTTATAACATTAAAATTACAACAGCTAGAAAAATAATGGGAATCATCTGGAGGAGCGTCAGTACTCACAAAAATCGAGGATTTTGTCCCTAACATTAGAAACGAAATAGAAACACACTGGCTGGCTACGAGGCAGCAGGAGATCGGAAAGCAATTCTCTCCTCCACCAACTCCTGCAAATGAGGCGGGATGCTGCAGAGGGGTCGACCGCAGGTTGATCTTGAACCGTCGTTCGAATCCTCATAAAGTATCATAAAGTCAGTAAGTAACCGAAACAGAGCGTGGAAAAACGAAGAAAATTTGAAAAGCGAAAAAGAAATCACGAAAAAAATATGCCTGAATCGTAAATAAAACGTGAAAACAAACGAACTAACGTAAAAAACGTGAAGAAAACGTAAAAAAGAACGTGAAAAGAGATGACGAAAACGTATATAAAATATGAAGGCAACACAGGGAGAAAATGCTTCGTCATTCCCAAATAGAAAGTGAAAATTGGGATTAAATTTTCTAAAGAAGTAAACATTGAGAACGAAGGCCAAGTTTAAAAAAGAAATAACATCTTCCTAAATAGGAATACATTTAATTATTTTTCTCTTCACCAATCTCTTTTCTTTATTATTTAATTAAATGTTAACATTCATTTACAATCGGTGTTCCAATCGACATTATCGCTTTGCAAGTATGTCTCACTATATTTCCGCAGAAAAATATACTTTATATATGTATATATATATATATATATATATATATATATATAGAGAGAGAGAGAGAGAGAGAGAGAGAGTTGGCTATCTATTTTCCTATTTTCCAAGCTCTCTTTATCTTTTGAATTTAGTACGACTCAAAAAGAATTTATCTTATTCACTTCACATAATGCGCAAGCACTACATACTGACTCATTTAAATTATCCAGTTTGCAGTAGTGGAATATCCATTCCATATATATATATATATATATATATATATATATATATATATATATACGAGGGCCACTCAATATATTTTGTCCCACATTTTTTTTTTTTTTCCAAGTTTCCTTGTAAGTTCCAGAAATTTTGTACACAAGTAGTTACATACCTTTTTCCCAAGTTTTTATTTTTCCACATAGTCTCCATCCTTTTCTACGGCTTTCCTCCACCTCGAAACAAGGGCCTTTATTCCTTGCTGGTAAAAGTCCGCTGGGTTCCGCTAGAGCTACCTCTTAACCTCCTCAACAACCTCATCGTCACTCTGAAACTTTCTTCCACGAATAGCATCCTTCATTGGCCCAAACAAATGCAAGTCTGAAGGTGCCAGATCCGGGCTGTATGGAGGGTGGGGTAACGCAGTCAAGCGCATTTTTGTGATGGCCTCTCTCGTTTGCAAACTGTTGTGTGGTCTTGCGTTATCGTGCAAAAGAAGGACGTCTTCCAGTTTTCTCTCCGGTCGAACTCGCTTTATACGTCTCTGGAGTCTCTGTAGGGTAGCAATATATGCCTCTGAGTTGATTGTTTGTCCTTTCTTCATAATGTCCACCAGAATCACCTCAACCTTTCCTACAGAGGGAGCCATTTTGAACTTTTTCTTGCGTGGGAAGTCTGCATGATGCCACTCCATGGATTGTCGTTTTGTTTCAGGTTCAAAGTGGTGTACCCAAGTAAGTCTCATCCCCAGTCACAGTTCGTGAAAGGAAGTCATCCCCTTCTGTCTCGCATCGAACCAACGACTCAGAAGCAATTTCTTTTCTTTGGGCTTCGTGATCTTCAGTCAGTTCACGAGGAACAATCAGTGAACACACTTTTGAGTATCCCAGTTGCTGAATGATCATATTCACACTTCCTTCACTAATTCCTAGCTCCAGTGATAGCTCCTTGTATGTGACGCGCCGATTTGATCGAATGATGCTGTTAGCACGTTGCACAGTGTGAGATGTCACAGCCGATGCCGGGCGACCGCTGCGTGGCTCATCATCGAGGCTGGCTCTCCCTCTCTCCGATGATCTCACACGTTTAGACCAGCGTCCAACTGTGCTTCGATCAACAACAGCATCTCCGTAAACGTTTTGTAGACGTTTGTGAATATTTCCAGCTGTTTCCTTCTCTGCGGTTAAGAACTCGATAACAGCTCTCTGTTTACGACGCACATCACTGTCAGACGCCATTTTCGAAACTGCGTTAACCATCGGTTTTATACAAGGGCGTTTAAAAGCGATTTTATACAAGGAGGGGGAGGTTCAAACTGATAAAATCCAGTTATGTGAAGCGCAGAAAGTTCAAACTTACGGCCCAAAAGACATTTCAGCCCCATGGCCTATTATTTAGCTAAGAAAAAAGGGTGGGGAAAAATATAATGAGTGCCCCTAGTATATATATATATATATATATTACAGGAGTAATTACATCCTGCAACATTAAATGCACTTACTGTACAATACTTTAATTATATATATATATATATATATATATATATAATATATATATACACACACACGCTTGGCCAAATATTATGTAATCTTTGAAAAATATTTCTGCGTATCCTGATCTTTTTCAACGCCTTCACTTCCGTTCAAGAATTGTATTAGCCTACACACACACACACACACACACAAAATCGTAAATTTTATTCAATGATTATAAATACTATTCGAACCCAGATCTTAGCCATATAGGCCTAATAGTGACATATAAATGCGACTTTGCAAATGAGTCTTATGTAAAAACGAGTAAAGCGACAGCAAATGGAATATCACGTAGGATGGCGGTAAGAAAAAGTTAGAATCGGCGTCATGCGAAGTAGGCCATGGCCACCAAAGAATGAAAGTTGGGAGTCGTACGAAAACCGTGACAGCGCGTTAGTGTTAGGCTCGATTACGTCATGCTTTGAGTTGACGTCACAAGCTCGATTCAATGGTGGTTGGAGCATTAAATGGAAACCTGTGAAGGACTGCAGGTAAAAGCAATTGCTACTTGAGGTTGCTTGCTCGTGCTCGAAGAGAGTTCCGGGGAGGAGGTTCTTGGGGAAGAGGGCCTGAAGAAGGAAGGGGAACACGGAGAAGAACATCGGCAGAGAAGACCACTGTAATGATTTCCTATAATTTATTTATTTACCCTTATTATAATGCATTCTGTTATTAATTTATGTTACTGTTTTATAGACTGACTGACTCCCCTGACACAGGTCTACTTTCTGGGTAAGTGTAGGCCTAAAGAAACAATTGAAAGACCTTCTTTCCCTAAGTAATTTATGTAACTAAGTCTAATGACATAATTAAGGGAGGCTCGTGAAGGCCTACATTTTAATGTAATTACACACATACAGGGAGAGCGAGACTTTATCATTTTAATTAATTACTTACTTTAAGGTTTACACTCTCAGTAATTCCCCAAACACTCACTAGCACCTAACTTAAGGACACACCAGAAAGAGCGAGACTTTATCATTTTAATTAATTACTTACTTTAAGGTTTACACTCTCAGTAATTCCCCAAACACTCACTAGCACCTAACTTAAGGACACACACCAGAAATCTGGCTATGGCCTCGGGGTCCAACCTACACTTCCTTGCCTAAAATCCTATATTTTAAAATGTCTCTCTGACTGGTTATTTTAGCTGTAATCATATACTGGTCAGTTTAAAACAAAATTCTCTCTCTCTCTCTCTTCTCTCTCTCTCTCTCTCTCTCTCTCTCTGATAGAGAAGGGTGGGAAGGGGTCGATAGAGAAGGGTGGGAAGGGGCCGATAAAGAAAAAGGGTGGGAAGGGGCCTACTGATGGCCCAAAGAAACCAAAGGATGTAGCTGCCGGTCGGGGTGGGTCGGGTGGTGGAACTGCGTCTATAGGTGGCGACGGGTATCAAAAGGGCTCGGGCAAGAAGGCTGCGAAGCCGAAGCCTGAGACCCCAGTTGCCCCTGTCAGGACCTCCAACCGCTTTAGTCTTCTGTGCTCGAAGGAGGAAGACACCGTTTTGATTGGGGACTCGCAGATCAGGGGCCAGGAGAAGTACTTTGCTTCTGCAAACCGGGACGGGAGGAAGGTAAGGTGCTTACCTGGGCGGGGAACGGCGCACTTAAGGAAAGAGGTAGAAAAGCTGTGCGTGGCTAGTCGGAGGACTGCGATCGTTGTCCACGCTGGTGGCAACGACCTGTTCCTCAAAGGCGGTAGGGTAGGTCTTACAGAAGGGATCATCACCGAGATCATGTCTCTTGCGGATGATCTAAAACTGAAGACAGACAGGGGAATGTTAACGGGTATTTTACTGCGAATGAATGCCAGTGACCACGCGCTCAGTAAGGTCATTGGCATCAACGAGAGGGTGCAAGACTTGTGCGTCCCGCTGGCGTGAGGTTTATTGACCCCTTCGACGCATTTTCGGGTAGGTGGGACCTTTACCAGAGGGATGGTGTTCACCTCAATAACAAGGGTAAAGGTGTGCTAGGCGCGCTGCTCGACCGGCACCTATACAGAATGGTGAGGTCGAGTCCGGGGAAAGATGATGATGAGCCGGTGGCGGACGTACCTTCAACTGAAGGGTGCGTCCAGGTACAGGTGGGTGACCTTCCTTCCACGTTGGAGGGGGCTCAGACTCCTGCGGAAGTTGCCCCCTCGTTAGTGAGGGGCTCTTCAACTCCCGACAGCCCTGGCTGTTCGGGAAACGGGTCGTGCTAGGGGGCGGTCAGAATAGGGAAGGCTACCTCCATGCAATGCTTTTTAATGCTAGGTCGATTAGGAACAAGTTTTGCGAGCTACGGGCGCTCTTAGCATCAGAATACCAGGATATCGTTCCTATCACCGAGTCCTGGATTCATACTGATCGTAGGGACTATGTTGGGGAGTTCGAAATTCCCGGGTATAGAATGTTTCGCAAAGACCGCACCCGTGGGGAAGGGGGTGGGGTACTAATATACGTCAGGGACACGTCGAGTCCGGTTGACTGCCAGTTCCGGTCGGAACGGGAGCTGCTTGGCGTCGATCTGAATGTTGGAGGGACGAACTATAGGTTAATCTTGGTGTACAGACCTCCGCATCTCCTCCTCGAGGAGGATACAGCCCTGTACACCGAACTCAGTAGCCTGCTAGGGGATAGGGTGTGTGTAGTTTTAGGAGACTTCAACTGTCGCGGCATAAAGTGGGAAGACAGGACTGCTGATGCTGAAGGGAGGAAGGAGGCTAGTTGACTTTGCTGATGAGAACTTTCTCACTCAGTGGGTCAATGAGCCTACACGAGACGAAAGCGTTCTAGACTTAGTATTCACGACCGAAGACAACCTCGTCACTGGCCTCACCGTTGACGAATCGTTGTGTGGGAGTGATCACGGTCTGATTAGGTTCCGTGTGTGTGTGTGTGTCCCTCGGGTGAAGCGTAGTAACTCGAGAGGCAGTAAGCTCGATCTCCGGCGGGCGGACTTTGTTAACCTCCGGGATAGCGTAGGTGAGATGGGGTTAGAGGTCGGCGGCGATGTTGAGGGAGTGTGGAGTGCATTCCGGGACGAGTTTATGGTGCTGCAGTCTGCTGCCATACCCTCAAAACCGGTCACCCCTGCTTCAACGCAGCCTAAGTGGTTCAATCGTGACATCGCTTCGGCTATCCGAAATAGGAAAGTAGCGTATAGGAGGGCGAAGGCCAGTCGTTCCCATGAGAACACTGAAGCGTATGTCCGCCTGTGTAGGGAAGTGAAGGCGAAGGTTAGGCTAGCGAAACGTAACGAAGAACTACGGGTGGCAAGCCTTTGCAAGGGGAACCCTAAGGAGTTCTTCAGTTATGTTAATAGTAGAAAGCCCATTAGAAGCATGATAGGTCCGTTAAAGGACCGAAGCGGCGTTCTGCGGACCTCCGACTCGGACATCGCTAATGTGCTTAATGAGTACTTTGCGGGAGTGTTTACCAGGGAGGACACCCGCGTCATCCCCGAGCCAGGCGTCAGGCACGAAGGTGCTGGCCTAGATAGTGTTCGATGTACCGCGACAGTCGTTGCCGATAGAATAGACAAACTGAGCGCGATTAAGGCTCCTGGGCCAGACCAGTTTCTCCCCAGAGTGTTGCGAGAGGTGCGCCACCAGGTGGCTCCCCACCTGGCTACAGTCTTCAACAAATCGTTAGAGACGGGCCAGGTGCCTGGTGACTGGAGGGAAGCCAACGTGACCCCTATCTTTAAGAAAGGGGATCACGAAAGTCCAGGGAACTATCATCCAATTAGTTTCACTTCAGTTGTAGGTAAATTATTAGAGGGGATAATAGCGGATAGGATCGTTGACCATTTGGATTCCTACAAGCTGCTTGGGGACTCCCAACATGGGTTTAGACGGCATAGGTCGTGTCTCACCAACTTGCTCGAGTTTTTCCATGTCATGTTGAGTGAGTATGATAAGAGTAGGGCGATTGATGTGCTTTATCTCGACTTTCAGAAAGCCTTTGATAAGGTACCTCACCGCCAGCTAATGGCGAAAGTCCGCGCGCTGGGTATCAGTGGGGAAGTAGGTAGGTGGATTGAAAACTGGCTGAAGAATAGGCGGCGGAGGGTTGTAATTAAAGGGGTTAGTTCGGGTTGGGCCTCGGTCACTAGTGGGGTTCCTCAGGGTTCTGTTTTGGGGCCACTGTTGTTTATCAGTTACATAAATGATATCGACGGTGGCATCGTCAGTCGGATCGCCAAATTCGCTGATAACACCAAGCTTGGGGCAAATGTTGGGACGCCCGAAGCGATCGAGGAACTGCGTGCGGACCTAGGTAGGATAGGAGAGTGGTCCGAAAAATGGCAAATGCCGTTTAACTTGGGTAAATGCAAGATGATGCACATTGGCTACGCCAATCCCAAGTCGGACTACTCGATGTTGGGGAGTAATATCGAGGCGACTGATTTGGAAAAGGACTTGGGTGTGCTAATTAGCAGCGACCTTAAGTTTACGAAACAGTGCGTAGAGGTGGAAAAGAAAGCCCAGAAGCTGTTGGGTTATATCAAGAGGCAATTTCAGTTTCGGAACAAGGAGATTGTGCTCTCTCTGTACAATTCCCTGGTTCGGCCGCACCTGGAGTATGCTGTGCAGTTCTGGTCGCCCACCTTCAGGAAAGATATTGAGAGGCTGGAGCGAGTGCAGGCGAGGGCCACAAAGTTAATCCCTTTCGTTAGGCATATGGGCTACAATCGACGGTTACGCGCCCTGGACTTGTTTTCGCTGGAAACTCGGAGGCTGCGCGGTCAACTCATCGAGGTTTTCAAGCTCTTACGCGGGTTCAACGATGTTGATTTTAGAAGCATGTTCAGTTTAAATGATAACCCAACTCGCAACAATGGTTGGAAGTTGGATTTGAAACGGTTTAGGACTAGTGTGTGTGGGAATTATTTTACGTATAAGATCTGTGACACGTGGAACAGGTTACCTTCAGAAGTTGTGAACAGTTCCTCTGTGGATCAGTTCAAGAAAAGGTTAGACCAAATCTTGCACACTATTTGAGCGTATAGAAAACTTTCCCTGCACCCGTTGCCATTGGTACCTCCTCGGTATGGGCCGCAAGGCCTTTTGAGGTACTTCTTTTCCTTGTAACTCCTTGTAACTCTCTCTCTCTTTTCTTACCAGGAGTTTATATTAATAATGATCTCAGACCGTCAAAACACTATACAGAAGGCAAAAAGAGGGCTTTAAAAATATTAGGTTATATTGAAAGACAATTCCAATTTAGAAACAAGGAGATTGTAATGTCGCTTTATAATTCAAGTTAGACCTCAACTCGAGTATTGTGTGCAGCTTTGGTCTCCGTCCCTAAGGAAGGATATAGAAAGGTTGGAAAAGGTACGAGCAAGGTCCACAAAATTGATCCCTTCAATGAGACTGCAAGACTACAAACGAAGATTAGAGTGCTTAAATCTATTTACCGAAGAGACCAGGAGGTTGCGCAGTCAGCTTATTCATTTTTCAAGATGCTCAATGGAATAGACAGGGTAGACTACAGGAAATTATTCTCATTTAATATCAATCCGACAAGAAATAATGGTTTTAAATTGGAACTTAAAACATTTAGTACCTCCATCTGTTGTAATTTCTTCTATAAAATAGTTAATATCTGGAACCGAACCAACTTCCCTCGGAAGTTGTTTCAAGCCAAAGTGTAAACCTATTTAAAAGCAGGCTGGACAAAGTTCTGAATAAACTCAGGGTTTAAGACTGTCCCCATTATAATATAATTTAAGAAAATAGTATTATAACGTAACTGCGGGAGTTTGTTTAAACACTTCTTCCTACACTTAATTCTCCCCCCACTTGAGAGAGACGTCTCTGGTTGATTGTGTCTTACATAGCATGATCAACCATCGAGCAACTCATTTTTTTTTATCACTTGCCTCATAAATACCTCTAAGTGGAAGACTCTTCAATTCGATGTAGCAACAACGGATGATCACCTACGAAACATTTTCATTCTACATAAGGGACAAGTACACGGAGATAAGATACAGGGACCTCCCACTGATATTTCTCGCCGGAAAGAGATTTTCCCTACTCTTTTGGTGGCACAACACCGCGAAGTATGAACGACTCAGTATATCGCTTGCTGCATAAACACCATTCACGGCGGGGGACCCAAGTTGAAATTGGTGACATTCAAAGAATTGGCAGACACATACACATGACAGACATCCAATTACTGAAAACACGCTCACACACTTGCCTGCCTTGTTAATCTGTCTAAGAATAGAGTAGAAAAGTATTGTGTAGAAACATAATTTCATAACAAACAAAAAATTAAAAATGCATGGCATGGATGAGGTGAGATAGAGCTGCGTTTCTGCCGTCACGATTTCTTTTTTTTCTTCTTTTTCTTGGGTATCTGGATGCATGTGACAGGTGAGGGCATGGTGTGGAAAGTTTCCATCCCTTCCTGTAGAAGCGTTTCATCACTTTGCCAGCGTGATGGCTTTGCCCGTACTTGGGTGTAGACATGGAGAGTTTAACTTTTACTTCTCTCTTAATCCTTTTGGGGCTAGCCTGAAGGGGGTCATGGGGTCTTTGTTGGACCAATAAACCATATGTTCGAGGTATTTTTGACGACATCAAGTGGTTGATGTGCAATCGGCACAAGTACATTATTGGTTAGTTTATACAACGGTGTTATATAGTGTACGATCTCTATATGTGCATGGCCTAATTGTAGAGCTAGCTTATATATTCTCCTCTTTCCTGTAAAATTTCCTCGGCTACTTTTTCAGGGTCAAGGTATTTTTTCAACCTTTTTCCGTACCGAGGCGGGGAAGGAGCGAAGGGTAGGGAGAGAGCTTTATGCTTTTCTATCCAGCTTTCTACTATTGCTAGAATAAGCTAAAAGTGAAACAGTTTAATAACAGGAACCTTCCCGAATGAACCAAAAGGTCTTTGAGGCTTCCTCTTGTCTCTCTCTCTCTCTCGTATGTAGAGACACTATATTTTATTGTCTTCCATTTCCTGCGAGTTATTCCGTGTAGCATCTACGCGTGTTTTACCTCTTTTTTTTTCCCCCCCTTTGAGGAGAAACCATTGTAATAAGAGAGATTTCTTTCGTCTTAAATTTATTGCTTGCAATTACATCTTTATCAAGATCTGTAAAAGACGTATCTCATTATCGCTTATGAACTTCACGTAAAGAATAGATGACCATTCTTTTTTCCTTTCCCATATATATATATATATATATATATATATATATATATATAATTATTGAAAAAGTCGGATTTATGTATAAACAACAAAGGCTTGAAAAATTATTAAAGATACATTGTACAGCTGGTGCTCATGACATATCACTATTCATTCTTGATTGGATAATCAGACTGTTGTATATTAGAGATTAAGAGGTCAAAATCTTGGCCTTGCAAATGCGACACTTCACAAAATCGCAAATTTTGTTCACGTAATTAAAAAAGAAACTGAAAACCGACAAGAATGAACATCAGAGGTTACAGAACCAACGCAAGGACTTTTGCTCTCCATCCGAGGTTCATTCCTTGCACAGGACTTGCAGACATCGGAAACAATGCCAGCCCCTCATAAGGAACAGTTCCATGTTATTTGTGCAAACTAGGTCACAATGGACGTGTAGCTCGCCGAACACCTCTGCTTACAGCCGCCAATGGAAACTGAAAATTGTTGTGAGAAGAAATGACACACAGACTTATGGCATTTCAGTGGTCTTTTCTTGAATGAGTTACCGTCAAATGAATTCACACTAATCAAATATACTTGATTAGTGCAAATAGTATGCTAGTTGCGCTTCAAACGTAGTTTAGTGTAAGGGTATGGGTATGAGGCAATGATGTTTTTAGATGTTAGAAAGAATGTCCTGGTATCCATGGAGGGACACCTTAATTCTGCCGAGTATATACCCACTTTTGATAATTGTTTTCACCCATGGTTCGACGTTTAGAAGTTCTATACATACATTCTGCAAGAAGTTGTGCCACTTCTCACACTCAAAGACCACCACTCAACGGAAGAGAGCAAAAGGGAGTGTCAAGTTATCCTCTCGGCACCAAGAAGTCCTGATACAAACATTATTGAGCACGCTTGGGAGTGCCTTGAACGTCATCATCTGCGGAAGCAAAGAACTCCTCCCACATCTGTGGTATATTCAAAGAGAACATTTTACTGAACTTTGGCAAAATCTTAACCGTGCCATGATATCTTTATGCCATGCAAGGCGAGTGTCAGACCTTCAAAAGGTCCGTGCGAGAGACACCCCCAAAATTAATTAATTTCCTGTTTGTCTTCACCTTAAGTGTGTGTTTCGTGTCAAGAGATGATTCACCTCTATTAAAAGGATGCTCATTTTATTTTCGAAAGTCATACTGAAAATCCTGGAAACACTATATATATATATATATATATATATATATATATATATATATATATATATATATATATATATATAGTGCTTTTTCCGTCTCGTTTCCTAACACTGCGTCTCTTAAATGGTTAAATGATTCACGAAAAGAATTCGACTGTATCGTTACAGGATTTTGTGCAATATTACGTAGCTTTAGGTAATGACCTAATACAGTATATGTAGATATGTATATATTTCACGCTTCACAACAAAAAAAAATTAAGTTAATTCTACTCTTGCGTATTGCTATATATATATATATATACCGGGTAGACGAAAAAAACCTGGACACTTGTTTTTCCTACAAATTTCAAACTAGTCAAGCTAATACACCCAAATTAGTACAAGATGTAGCCAATAGTATGGTTATCATGTGCTGAAAACTTCAGTTAATTATCTTTTATTTTTGTTCAAGACAATGCACCATCTCATTCAGCCAAGGCAATCCAAGAATTTTTGATGGCGAACATTCCTGAATTCATAAAAAGTGAAGAATGGCCACCAAATTCTCCTGACTTAAATCCTCTGGATTACTTCGTGTGGAATGAGCTGAAGTCATTGGTGTACTATGGTCGCAGGGGACCATTTTCAAACCTGGAAGCACTTAGACAAAGAATTGAGGTTGTTTGGCCTATGGTGTCCCAAGACAAAATCAAGTCATCCATAGATCAGTGGAAAAGGAGAGTACTGGCCGTAATTCAAGAAAATGGGGCCAATACAACATCGATTTCAATAGGGTAAGTTTTATACGAGTTCCATTGAAATTTTTAGCACATGATAACTATACAATTGGCTACATCTTGTACTAATTTGGGTGTATTAAGTTTGACTAGTTTGAAATTTGTAGGAAAAACAAAAGTGTCCAGGTTTTTTCCGTCCACCCGGTATATACAGTACAGTATATATATATATATATGGGATGAATTTCACAATTAAACACGTGAATTTTTTTTTTTTTTTTTTTTTACTTTTTCCTTGTGGGTTTGCAGCATATATATATATATATATATATATATAAAAGTGGAATTAATTTTTGTGGCTGTGAAGAAAGAAATGGCTGTAGAACAATGGAGACAAAATTGTATCATTTCAAACCTTATAAACAAAGATTGGTCAAAGAAACAGCTTTTGTCTTCGTCTCAAAACACCTTTACAGCTTCCAGTGCCAAACACAACAATTTCAATGGTACTCTTATTATACTATTGACCTCTCTCTCTCTCTCTCTCTCTCTCTCTCTCTCTCTCTCTCTCTCTCTCTCTCTCTCTCTCTCTCTCTCTCGCGGGTTCAAGGATGTCGATTTTAGAAGCATGTTTAGTTTAAATGATAACCCAACTCGCAACAATGGTTGGAAGTTGGATTTGAAACGGTTTAGGACTAGTGTGTGTGGAAATTACTTTACCTATAAGATCTGTGACACGTGGAACAGGTTACCTTCAGAAGTTGTGAACAGTTCCTCTGTGGATCACTTCAAGAAAAGGTTAGACCAAATCTTGCACACTATTTGAGGGTGTAGAAAATTTTCCCTGGCATCCGTTGCCATTGGTACCTCCTCGGTACGGGCCGCAAGGCCTTTTGAGGCACTTCTTTTCCTTGTAACTCTCTCTCTCTCTCTCTCTCTCTCGCTCTCTCTCTCTCTCTTATATATACAGGGTGTTTCAGGAGGAAAGGTCAATACTTCGGGAGGTGATAGTGTCGGTCATTGTGAGAAAAAAGTTCATATGGACATGTGTCTAATTCTGAATGGTTACGGAGATAGAGCTGTTTGAATCTGATGCGCGCGCAGCTCTTCCTCCCCCCGCGGTGGTCCCATTCAATGGCCACCAAGGTCTCCAGACCTCTCTCCGTTAGATTATTGTTTGTGGGGGTGGATGAAAAGTCAAGTTTACAAAAGAAAGGTGGATACACGAGATGAATTGCTCGCGCGCGTTTTGGATTCTGCTGCCCGCATAAAGGAACGTCAAGATCAATTCAGACGAACAACACGCGATCTTCGCACACGAGTTGCAAAGTGCGTTGAGGTTGACGGTGGGATTTTTGAAAAAGTATTGTAAACTGTAACAAATTTGTCATTTCTGTATTTGATACCATTCAAAATGCCAATGTTTTTCTTGATTACCATAAACAATGCTTTTGTATTTGTAGATTCAAACAGCTCTATCTCCGTAACCATTCAGAATTAGACACATGTTCATATGAACTTTTTTTCTCACAATGACCAATACTATCACCTCCCGAAGTATTGACCTTTCCTCCTGAAACACCCTGTGTGTGTGTGTGTTTGTGTGTGTGTGTGTGTGTGTTTTAAGAATTTTTAAGGTTCCGAGTTTTATATGGATAAAGGAGGCGTTATATTTCATGGTTTTTGAGACAGCTTTCTCAATATTGAAGATTTATATTTTGCAAGAAACATATACTTGTTATGCACCCACATCTCTCCTCTCTCTCTCTCTCTCTCTCTCTCTCTCTCTCTCTCCCTTGTCTGTGTGTGTGTGTGTGTGTGTGTGTGTGTGTGTGTGTGTGTGTGTGTGCGCGCGTTTGTAAGATCTTTGGGGGTATACCAAAACGATTTGGAAGCGAATTTAATTTTCGTCTTTGCTATAATTGTTTCAAGTCAAGAGAATGAATTGAAATTTGTGCGAAGTGTTTGTTAAATTGTTCCACAATCGAACACCGCAAAAAGACAATTTACAATGGAAACTTTTTCCTTTGTTTCTTCATACAATGAATGCTCTCATTCGACTGCCTTTTAAGAACACAATTTTTTCGTAAATCAGAAAAAAAGTCATTAAAGAAAATTTGAACTGAATAGGAAAACGCTTCGGTTATATGCTAAACCCATCCTCAAGTCAGATTTTTAAGCAGTCTTTTATTTACATCGACCGTGGAGAGCACTACTAAACGCAAAATCGAAACATTGCATCGCTCAACCTAATTATTATTTCTTTCCAGAGTCTTACGTAATTTAACTTCACCTTTAAAAAGAAATCCTTAAACATTCTTACTGATATCCATACGTATGGATTGAGGCTATTCTGGGTGTTATGAGAGGCGCACAAACGTTTATCAAATACCTCTCTTTTTTTTTTACATATTTTCAACGCATGGATTAACACGACTTAATTCCTTCAAGGTTTGAGTTACATGCTTATATTAATACGCGTGTCTCTGCCTAATTTTCTGTTTCCTCACAAAATTTGCATCTATTCCGTACATGTGACGTTCTCCAAGGCGGCCACAATCAGCCTTCAGCATTTTTTTATAATTATAAAAAAGGTTTCCGAACCAGTAGGCAGAAATAGTTATTACGTCAGACAGGCACAGTCGCAAATTTCTTAATTTTCAGCTGCCTCTCAAACATATATATATATATATATATATGTGTGTGTGTGTGTGTGTGTGTGTGTTGTTGAGTAACATATCAATAATTTTATAGTCCTATATCTGTAATATTTATAATTTAATTATTTGTAGACCCTCATCAAGTATATTTTGAATTAACTCACAATAATTTACAAATTAATTTTCAAATAAAACTAATAACAATAATAAAGTTAAATTAAACGTTTGAAATGTTAATGAATCAAATGAATATTGAAAGAAGAAAATCCATTAAACAACTTGTTTTTCAACTTCGTCAAAACAATGGCTGGCGTAAATACAGTGTGTAACTTCCATTAAGTTTTCTTGCATAACTTTAATTAATTGTTTCAAAGGGAAAGACTGCATTAGGGGCACCCTGGGAGGAGTGGGTGAGAAGGAGGGGTGTCGATTATACTTGGTTACGTCCCTATTCACGCCATCCCTGCCGTTATTCGCGGTCCAAAAAGCAGAATTTTATATTTAACCTAGTCTAACGTAGCCGAACTTAACCGAATCGAACATAGATTAACCTAGCCTAACCAAAAAGAACCTAGCCTAGCCTCACCTAACCGAACCTATCCTAACCCAGCTGCCTAACCTCGGCTAAGTTCGGCCTGCCTAGCCTAACCTACCGCAACTGAACTTATAATAAATCTATTTTAACCTAATCTACCACTAACCTAGCCTATTCTTAACCTAGATAGCCTTAATCTAATCCATGAGTGAAGTGGGAAGAGAGTGATAACTTTCAGGTTTGTAGCGAAAATATAGCGATTTTGTAAGACTGAATGGCATCTTCATTGTTTGCGAGTGTGAAATGAGGATAGAATTTGGCACCAGTAGATCCATGTGGCTTCTGCGCATAAAGGAGCATGCAGTGCCAAAATGAATAACTAAATAAGCAAACAGTCGAAACTAGCAGGCAGTGAAGTACCTATGCCAGTCCTAGAGAGTTGATATAAATGTGAACAAGAGCTGACAGAAAACAAAGATATGAAAGATGTTTGTGAGATGTTATACAGAAACATTGCACCGTTTCTATTGACACATCTCACAAACCGTTTCCATGTAATGGTCTCACCTGACATACCGCTAGACGCTAGAGGTTTATCTCCAACCTTGTCATGAAAAGTAACACTGGATCCCCAAGGTTAGGGTGGTACCTTATTCATGGTGGTGATTCCTATGTCTTATGTGTGTAATTTATTTGAGTGTCTTCAGTCCAGCCTGAGAGTTAAATCATCGCGCTCACCGCTTGGAGAATTGGAAATGCATTCTCAGAGTGGATTAGATAATACTTACGAGTATTATTGATTCAAACTCTTGAACTATGATACATTAATAGAAATTCTACGTTTTTTTTAACGACTGAATTATGTCCATCTACAGTACTTCTGATTTCTTGTTTGAATGTTTTCATACATCCTCCACACCCCAATTTATAATTAAATAAAAATTAAGTTAAAATTAAAATCCATCTTATCTTCTTCTTTGCCAAGCACCCTGCACAATATCCCTGCACGAGCAATTCCTCTTGTTTAAAAGAAGTTACAGACTAACAAAATCCCTAAGATCTACTCAAGGTTAGCTCAAGAAAGAAGTTAGAAACGAGAGATAAAGAAAGAAGAGAAGCAAATAAAAATTAAGAATACTGCAAACTCTCGTGCCATGCTTACACTTATAAACGTGAAAAGATTTCACACAGGAATATTAGTAGTAGAAACATACAAATATAATGAAAAGAATAGCTTCATAGTTCATTCACACCATGCGTACACTTATCTCGTGTACACATTTGTGCATCAGTCGACAGGACAGCGGCAAAGAAAGCATAGCATGGAACGCTTGACTACTTAATCTAGTCTACATGCACCCTGAATTTTTGTAAGATTTTTTATTATTATTACCAAAGTATACAAGAAGTTATAATTTTATTGCCACACCATTTTTACGATGATTACCAAAATACCACCGTGCTCATAAACTGACTGTTTAAAATTAATTATTCATATTGCCATCTTTCTCAATGGAATTACTTAGATAAGGGAGCACTGATCCAGAGGCTCCTACAGCTGGTCAGTTGAACACATAGTCCAGTCAATCTGTGATTGGACCTGGAAGTAATTGTAACAGAAATGGTTTTTAACTGTTTTCGCACCCTTACCTCAACATAAATGATATATTAAAAACTTATCACAAACGGGCCAGGCCAATTTCCGTAAATCCAAGATGGCCGCCGCTACCATCGGTAACAATAAAGTGGCACCAAATTTTTACTATTCAATCAATTTCTTATTGTAATCTATCATTCTGTAGGTTTTAATGGTCAACGAAACCATTAAAGTGGATTAGAATAGTGTCTGATGCTTAGTTTGTCAATTATGGCGGCCATCATGAATTTTCAAGATGGCCGACGTGTGAAAACCTGCATTTACTTATATCTTCGTTTCTAATATATGTAGGTTCACAATTTTTGTGTCTAAACATACATTTTCAGGGTCAGGGAATATAATTATAGCGCTTAGGATATTGTCAGGTGGGCGGTAGGCCCACCATGGCGGCCATCTTGGATTTTCAGGATGGCCGCTATGCGAAATCATATATGATCCGAGTTTCTTAATACGCCTGAATCCTAAACTTGGAGCTTAAAAATGCAATTACTTCCAGGTCCAATCAGTTTCTAAAACAAAATTAACACTGTAATTTTGCAATAAAATTAATTAATTCTATTTTGTTTCAAGTCAAAATGGATTCTGAACGTTTCGAAACCTGTGCAATATATAAAGAAGTCATAGATGACCGTGATTCTTATGTGACACTGACAGAAAAAGGCGCCTTGGGTGTTTGCAATGCTAGCAGAGAAAGAGACGATGACATCTTTGTCACAGCTGGAGACAAACTACACAGATGATGTAGAGATTCATATATTAATAAGAAGAACATTGCATCTTACAATAAAAAGAAAGCATCCACATCTTCTGATGCCACTGCATTTAAACTTAGTTTAAGATCTGATCACGACTTTAACTACAAATTGAATTGTTTGTTCTGCAAAAATCGCATCACCGATTGATATCAGTATTCTAAAAGTTTGCGAACAGCGCAAGGATGGCTGGGCAGTTGATGTAAAAGGCGTATAGCTTTTGTAAATGATTTACATTCAGAAGACGTGGTGTATCATCAAGCATGTAGTACTAACTTTCGTATTGGAAAAGGCATTCCAAAACTATACGATAGTAACACACAAACGAGTCAAAGTTTAAAAAGGGGTCGGCCTTATGATGAATCTCAAGAGTCTGCCTTTGCTTTTGTGGCGAATTATTTGCGAGAAAATGATGATGAACAAACCACAATCAATGATCTTTTGTCAATAATGCAGGATCATCTGAAAGATTCATCAAGTCATGCATATACTTCCAAATGGCTGAAAAGTCGTTTGATGGAGCATTTTAAAGATGAAATTGTTGTCACGGAGATTAATGGGAAACATAATGTTGTCACATTCAGATCAAAAACCAAGAATATTCTCTATGATTTCTATAAAAGCAAGAAATCAGATGACGTAGAAACTGAAAAAAATCGCATTATTGAAACTGCGGCAAAGCTGCTAAAAAGTGAAATTAAAGAATGCGATAGTTCTTCAACAATGTATCCATCCACCCAAGACATAGAATCTCGTGCCCGTTGCAAAGAATTTCTTCCCAAATCTTTACGATTACTGCTTGAAAAGATGTTTGTTGCCAAAAGCAGTGACCTACGAATTGCCTCTATTGGGCAGGCAATAATGCAAGCAGTCAGACCAAAAGCAATAATTGCCCCACTTCAGATTGGCTTGGGAGTGCAAATGCATAGACAATTTGGATCAAGGTTTTTGATTGACTCTTTACACAGTCACGGATTTTGCTCTTCCTACTCAGAGGTTCAGAAGTTTGAAAGAAGTGCGGCGTATCATCAGGGGACAGAAATTGAAGGAATTGACAATGAATCTTTCATACAACATGTTGGTGACAATGTTGATCACAATATTAGAACAATCGATGGTCTAAATACATTCCACGGTATGGGTATAATTGTTACAGTTACTCCCAAGGTAGCTTCCACGAAATTAGTGCCAAGAATAGATGTCACATCAAAGGAGATCGTGGACATTTGCAGCATCGAAACTCACATATTTCGCTCGCGCAGAAAATCTTCTTGCGCCTTAACATACAAAGATTTGCATCAATTTCAATTTCATGCCGATGATCCAACAAGTTGCTTCAACATTTTATGGAATTGTGCCTGGATGCTGAAACCTCAACGACCACTGTGGAATGGCTTTATGCAAATGGTGCATAAAGGAGAGCACCCTGGACAGGCTTCCGTTATATTCATGCCGATGATCGATATGCAATCCAGCGACGAATCGTGCATTTTGTCAACCATGCATTTTGTGTCTGAGCAAGCAAAGCGCTACAACATGTCACCGGTACTAACATTTGATCAGCCACTGTACTGGAAGGGAACTGAAATCCAAGAAAGTGTGGATGATGCAAGCCCTTTGAAAGAAATAGTGTTGCGACTTGGTGGGCTCCACACTGCCATGAGTTTCCTTGGATCTATTGGGCATCTCATGACTTCTTCCGGACTGCAGACAATGTTAGAAACTGTCTATGCTGAAAACACGGTGCCCCACATGCTAAGTGGGAAAGCAATATCTCGAGCCGTTCGTGGTCATCTACTAGTTGTAGGTGCCCTTCATGCAATAATGATGTCAGAAATATACGAGTGCCCTATTAAGTTAGACAATGATGAAGAATACACTCAGTCAGAAGATGTTTTCAATTTTGCTGATAACTTCGATTTAATACAGATCTCAGATTTACTTGATAAATCAATCTCAGGAGAAATAAGTTCGGAAGATGTAGAAAAGGAGGAGGTCTTCAAAAAGATGATTGAGAAACTGGAGAACTACAAACATAGCTTAGATTCCTCGAGAATTGCAAAACTGTGGTTCCAATACATAGAAATGGTCGAAATACTATGCACATTCATAAAAGCCGAAAGAACAAGAAACTGCCTTCTTCATTTACTGGCAGAGTATAGCATGCTACCATTTTTCGCAGCGTCTGGACATTTTGCGTATGCTAAGTCAACACGCATCTATCTTCAAAAAATGTTAAATCTAAAAGAGACACATCCAAATGTTTACGCAAAGTTAGAGAAGGCTATCATGTTGTTCGCAGAAGTAATAGATTTTGGACTGGACTCTCAACAGATCTGGTTATAGAACAAGTTCTTATGAGGAGTTTGAAAACAACAGGTGGACTAACTCACGGACGAGGAATGACTGAGGTACAAAGATCAGTTTGGCTACTGTCGACACCAGCCTGTGCAGAAATAAACCGTGCGATGCAGGAAGTTACAGATGCAACGTATGAAGGTAGTGAGCAGCATAAAGAAACAAGACAGGCACGACTTGAAAGAGATTTCAAAGATTCATTGAAAATCTTGGCGTACGCTGTGGCAAGAAACCCCTTCGACAACCGAAAGGAACTCATGAGCATTGACACAGGAGAAATTGCTATTTCAACTCAACTGTCAATGTAGACAATGCCAAGGTTATTGGAAGCAACATTCTTGCTTCAATGTCCAGAAAACCAATTGCAGATTATACGTTCAAGAAGAAAGACGTGGCCATAACAATGAAAGCAAGATCAACTATTAAGATAGATGAAGAAGTTATTCCTGTTGATCCTCTCTTGTAATTCCAACGTCTAATAACCACTGTCAGAGGTATGGGATCAGCTGTAAACTTGGAGACAGCATTCTCGTATGAGCTGTGCACATTTCCTCCTGCACTTATAGAGACAGACGGTTTGTTAAGGGAAGCAAATAAACCACAGCTAGCAAATTCTATCTGGTCTTCAACTGCGCCTGATGAATTAGATGCTTCACTTCCTAAAGATATTTCATATGTCCTCGATGGAGGATCCTTACTCCACAGAGTACAATGGACAAAAGGAAGAACATACAACGAGATTTGCAAAACTTATGTAGAATACGTCCTCAAGCATTACGGAGAGGGAACAGTCGTTGTATATGATGGGTATGACGGGAAGCCGTGTACCAAAGATACAACCCACATTCGCAGAACCAAAGGCAAGCAGGGTATACCTGTACGTTTAACAGGAGAAATGAAGCTAAATATGAAGAAAGACAGACGAGTTTCTTACTAACCTCGACAACAAGCAGAGATTTCTAGTAATGTTGGCGACTAAAATGAGCGAAGAAAACATGAAAGCAATCCAATCATCTGGTGATGCAGACCTTTTGATTGTACAGACAGCAATTGAATCTGCCAGACGTAAACCAACAGTTGTTATTGCAGAAGATACCGATCTACTCATTCTCCTGCTCCATCATGCTGATGTAGATGGTCACAGAATATTTTTCACATCAGAGCAAAAAACTCGATCGAAAGCGAAAACCAAACTGTGGGACATCAAGTACGCTAAATCGAAATTAGGATTGAAGATTTGCGAAGCAATCTTGCTTATTCACGCCTTACTTGGGTGCGATACAACGTCCAGATTGCTCTGCAAAAGTTTAAGAAAGACGAAAGCTTTCAACGCTTAAGCCAAGTTTTCAACAACTCAACATCAACAAGAGAAGAAGTTATTGCTGCTGGAGAAAAGTTGTTGCTTATTGTTTATGGCGGAAAAAAAGAAAGCTCGCTTGATAAGCTTCGTGTCACAAGATTCTACCGGATAGTTGCTGCAAGTATGAAAGTTGTGTCTTCCGAGAGCTTGCCTCCAACATCCGCAGCTGCATCATTCCATTCATTGCGTGTTTACCTCCAAGTGCAAGTTTGGAGAGGACTGGAAGATCTTGATCCAGAAGAATGGGGTTGGACTGTGAAAAGAGGAAACCTGCTACCAGTTTATACCTCGAAAGCTCCAGCACCAGAAAGCTTACTAAATTTTTCAGATGTAACTGCAAGGTAGAGTGTCAGAACGCGAGATGTACGTGTTTCAAGAATGGACTGAAATGGTCAGCCTTGTGTGGCGAATGCCAAGGCGTTTCTTGTCTGAACTGTCAGCACCCTTTGGACATAGAGAATGCAGAGAACAGTGACGAAAATAATACAGACCCAGATTTTTACTAACTCACCATCACGCATAGGCTATATCAAAATGCCTATCCCTGTGAAATCGTTATGTATTGATTTGAGTTGACATAGCATGCTATTTTTTCTATAAACTAAATTTCAGATCAATATCTCAGTTTATCCAAGAGTTATGTCCAAAAAACGAAATCAAAACAACTGAACGTCGTTAATATGAAAATATATATTATCTTCGAAACTATGAAGGATAGACTAGTGGTGTTGGGTTCATTTGAAAGACCTAATCAAAGCCTCTACGATTATGATGTCCAATGGTCAATTTTACTTGAGTACTTGAGCAATGGTTAATAACGCCTACAATCGCGGTCGATACGCAGCGCGATGTTCCGTTTTTCGTCTTTTAGCATGAGATGGGAGCGCCCCCTATGGACTGAGTAATTTTTTATCAACGAAAAATATTTGCTAACCATCTAGGAAGGATTACTGAAAATTTGAAGAAATAATATTAATGTTAAAGGTTAGCTTTTAATATGTTATTTTTGAATATTTGGGGATGTCAAAAACGATGAAACCATTTCTGTTACAATTGCTTCCAAGTTGACCAAAAATATAATCTAGATTGACTGGACTAACACCTGAATTTAAGAATTTCCGCGAAAGTGTACATCATCAACGTAACTCTTCCTTTTACTTTTTTAACGAAATGTTACAACATATTTTAAAATTATGAAATTATGCTCTACCTAAGTTAAATATACACACTTTTCCGAAAAAAGTACAAACAAGCCGACACTCCCAAGGAGCATCCCTAAAAGTGAATACGTCTGTTCGGATGTTTAGCTCCTGAAAGTTACTATCAAGTTTCCTGTCTCTGGAACCAGACCTGACTAGCGCCTTCTATTATATTTATTGTCAAAAGGGAAAATTACTACTACTACTACTACTCTGTCCTAACTAGCCCACCCTGTAAGCAATTCCCTTTACATTAACGAAAAGAAAATAGAAGGGAACAAAAGAACGAAAAAAAGAAGTAGAGATAGTGGCTTTCCAGATAAAATCAAACGTAGCTATTCAGAGGTTTTGAGCCCGAAAATTTCACTCAGTTAAACAGAAGTAAATAAAGTATGAAAAAATAAAATAAAGGCTATCATTTGAGAACTCTCAGTGCTCTGATACCAAACCGATTCAGTTCTTTGAGCCTATCTTCTTATGGTTTATTAGGTAATAATGAAATAAGGTTTGTTGAGCGGCTCTAAACCCTTTATACCATTTCTATATCCGTACTTAGGTATGACGACAAAACCTGAAGAAGACGGCGAAGAAGACATTCACTCTAACTCCCTATCTACTGTACTCTGTACCTACAAACCATTTCGAATATTTCGAATATCAAATAAGGATTCTCTGTAAAGCAATCTTTTCATTCACTTTACCCCTCGCTCTTACACAAACATATAAACAAACAAGTCTGCAGTCAGAAATATATCCCAACACGCACAACATTCTGACCACTTGCCACAGAGCACTTCTATATATTTGCACTTCTTAAGCTTCCCCCAACTCCATAAATTCCGTCTCCATTTTTTCTTTTTTGTCACTTGGTTTCTCACTGCTGACACTTGAACCACATATCCATTGCCGTCCCTAAACCGCACTGGTCATTTCCACCCAAATGATATCTCGTCTTGTTGATTCTGTACATATGCAGCATTCTGCCATGTCCATTCTAAACTGTAATAGAATGCTTGCATTAATTTATCAATCAAAATAACGACTTTCGTTCAGTCACTCCGCACATGCAAACATTCTTTCTCACTTTTTCTGACAACTCTTCAACTGATACAGCTAAGTTGCTAGATTTTTCAGATGCCCATGAGGGACAAAAAATGTTCTGTTTTTTTTTTAAGACCAAATTTTTTTTCAAATTGAAACTAGATTTCTTCAACAGTTACAACAAACAAAATTAGAAAAATGTTATTAAAATAATGCTTAACAATTAACCATCGTGAATAATATTGAAATTATTATACATAATATTGAAATATCGTAAATAATATTGAAATTATCATAGCATATTAACTATTGTAGTATATATCGTTCTACCAATTATATTATGACATATGTCAATATTTTTCTGAACTTTTAGTCTTCTTCAAAATTTTAGCTCCATCGTCTGACTTCAAGTATAACTGAAATTCTTAAGTTGTATGGTCAAGCAATTGCAGGATTCACACTAATTCAAAACTTACAATATAAGTACAGCCAAAAAACTGCCAACTCGTGTCCAAACACATTTTATAAGCGTTATGTAATTTCTACGATGTTCTTGAACATTCAACATTGCTCTACAGAATTCTACAGGATCCTACATAATTCTAGAAAATTCTAAATCAATTCATCCCGAAAAAATTTGCTTAAAAAATATTTTTTGCGGAACATTTTGAATACAAAGCGGGAGGCCACACAATTCTTTCCACCTCCACATTTCATCACCTCGTTCATCTCAACTATCTACAGTGCTCTCTCTCTCTCTCTCTCTCTCTCTCTCAAGTTAATGTCTTTCATTCGTGTCAGTCTTACACTAGAAGAGAAAATAGTAAATTATATATATATATATATATATATATATATACTTAAACATTAAAAAAAAACTACAATTCCTTCCATTTTTAAGTTAAACAAAAATTACCCACAATGTTTCCAAGTAGTATGACCGCAAAATGTTCGAGTGCATATGCAATTGCAATGTTGATAAATTGTTGCAAGGTGTCAGACCCTTCCCCTGGGGGTGGGGGTAATGGGGGTGGGGAGGAGGTAATGGGGAAGGGGGTGGGGGTAATGAGGGAGATAGGTATGCAACAAGGGGTTGGGGTTAGCCCCCCAAGTTGCATAAAGGGGGGTGAGGGGTTTTGAGGGGAGAGGGGGAATGACTTCCCCCAAAGGGGTAACCATAATGTGCACTCGCCGTAGGCGAGTTTGCGAAGTACAAGCCCGGCCCGTAGGGCAGGGAGCCGAAGGATCTGCTTATATATATATATATATATATATATATATATATAACCTTTGGTTAGCTTCCGCCCGAATTGTTCATTCTGATGAAGGTCACGCTTTTCACTCCACCTTAGACCTACAGTTTAACGTGGAATCCGAACCACGCCCCATCAGCAGCCCAGCGTCTTAACCACTAGGCTACCTAGGGTGCCCATTTATATACCAACCACTTTCTTTATTGTGTGGAAGGATGAACAGCTGGGTTTTGCTGCGCGCCGGCTGCCGTCGGGTGTCGAACCCGGGGCCGATGGATTCGTTGTTAGCGACGCTAACCACTACACCACCGAGGCACACACACACACACACACACACACACACACACATATATATATATATATATATATACAGTATATATATATATATATATATATACAAACTTAGAATGGTCCCCTGAAAAACTTATATGTTAAACACAGACCGTGCATGGAACAAAGAACTCTTCTGGAAAATTACATCCACTATAGTTCGAATAAGTAATGATAAATGACAAATACTATAGTTTTTTCTTTTTCATGATGGAAAGCCGAACGTGAGCGCCGGGTTACTCGCAAAGAGGCCCCAAAATATAGCTTCCCTCACCAGCTATCTGCAAAGCAGATAGGATCCAGCTTTGGGACAGGATCTAGGGTTTACAGCTTACACCTAGCCTACTACATTCAGAACCTCAATATACGCAAGAAACTCGTTGCATTCACGTCGGATTGAATACATCAAAGAAAAAGGGGGTAACTATTGTATTTTTAGCCAAAAAACAAAACTTAAACCTCAACCGGAACATTGAGCGTCCATTTTTCAAGGCACATAACACGTCCGTTTAATATACACAAACTCAGAATGGTCCCCTGAGAAATTTATATGTTAAACACAGACAGTGCATGGAACAAGGAACACTTCTGGGAAATTACATCCACTATAGTTCGAATAAGTAATGATAAATGACAAATACTAGAGTTTTTTTTCTTTTTCATGATGGAAAGCCCAACGTGGGCGCAAGGTTACTCTCGAACTATAGTGGATGTAATTTCCCAGAAGAGTTCCTTGTTCTATGCACGGTCTGGTCTGTGTTTAACATATATATATATATATATATATATATATATATTAATATATATATATATATATATTATATATATATATATTGTAATAATGAGTAAGAGTGTCAACTGATATTCGTTCAAACCTGTTCGCAAAGAAGCTTCTTTAGATTTTAAATAAGATAATATATACACATTATTCACACCCAAGGAAGCACCCATGGAGCCACAGATCCTTCACATAAGGAAATTAATATATATATATATATATATATATATATATTATATATACCTTTCAACCTTTCAAATGTTCCATGCGATGAATCCTCATTTCGCGAAGGTCAAGCTTGTCGACCCTCCTCTAATATATATATATATATATATATATATATACTGTACCTTACCTTACAACCTTACAAAGGTCTGGTGAAGTAGTGAGTTGGTTTCTTGTGCTCTCCAACCTCACATAGCCAGGTACGCCCGGCTCATCGGGGATTGTTCTGAGCCAGGCGTCTAGTCTTCTTTTGAAGATTTCCACTGCAACTCCCTTCGTGTTTCTTAGGTCTTTGGGCAACTGATTAAACAGTTTTGGTCCTCTCACTACAAAACTATTTTCTTTCAGGGTTAAGGATGTTCCCTGTCTCGCCTTCAATTTGGGAATACGACACAGTCTACCGCTTCTACTTTCCACCGTTGTTTGGGGAGTTATGGGATTCAGAGTAAGATTAGGGACTAGTTTCTCCATTATTTTCCAAGTGTAAATAATGGTGTATCTCTCTCTTCTCCTTTCCAGTGAATATAGGTCTAGTTCTCGTAACCTTTCCCAGTAATTTAGTTCTTTGCACCCATTGATCTTGGCTGTGAAGCTTCTTTGGATCCCCTCCAGCTGTCTAATGTCTTCTTTTTTATATGGGGATGTTAGGACCGAGCAGTATTCCAATTTGGGTATTATCAGGGTTTTCAGTAGAGGAATCATTACATTCCTATCCCTTCGTTTAAAGGTTCTCAATATCTGACCCGTTATTCTCTTTGCTCTGTTTACTGCTATCTTATTTTGTGTTTCAAATTTCGCATCATCTGTCATTACAACCCCTAAATCTTTTGCTCTGGAATTTCTCTGAATTTCCTGTCCATTTGGGGTATAATATTCCATGGATTTTAGGTCTTCTCTTTTTCC
Organism: Bathynomus jamesi; assembly: GCA_023014485.1. Lineage (NCBI taxonomy): Eukaryota > Metazoa > Arthropoda > Malacostraca > Isopoda > Cirolanidae > Bathynomus > Bathynomus jamesi. The sequence continues at coordinate 223,129 of JAJOZX010000026.1, read as the reverse complement.
GTACCGTAATAGCTGAAATTTCTCGGTGTTAAACTTCATATTGTTGTCTTCCGTCCACTTGTAGATTTTGTTTATGTCGGTTTGTAGAGATCCTATGTCTTCTGGGTTTCTTATTTTTCTACTGATCTTTGTGTCATCCGCAAAGGATGTTACTGTGCTGTCTCTGGTAACGTCCTCATCTATGTCAGTTAGCATGATTATGAAGAGTAGTGGAGCTAATACTGTTCCTTGTGGTACTGAGCTGAGGACCTCTGATTCTGATGAAGATACTCCTTGTACTGTAACGACTTGCCTCCGCTCACTAAGGAAATTATATATCCATTTCCCTACTTTTCCTGTTATTCCCATATATTTCAGTTTATGTATTATGATTCCGTGGTCACACTTGTCGAACGCTTTAGCAAAGTCTGTGTATAGTACATCATAGTTTTCATTACTTTCAAGTGAATCAATAATGTTGTTGTAGTGTTCCATTAGTTGTGATAGGCATGATCTGCCTGACCGAAACCCGTGTTGGTTATCATTGAATTTTTTCTGAGTTTCCAAAAAGTCATAGATTTTCTGTCTAACTATTCTTTCAAATATTTTAGTGAGATGAGATGTAAGCGACACTGGCCTATAGTTTTTGGCCTCGGATCGATCTCCTCCTTTATATATTGGGACTATGTTCGCGCTCTTCAGGATGCCCGGTATTTCTCCCGTGTCTAATGATCGTCTCCATATCCAGTATAGGGGCTCAGCGATTGCATTCTTGCAGTTTTTGATCAGTGTGGCATTCCATTTATCCGGTGCCGCTGAGTGTGTTTTTAGTTTCCCTATGGCTTGTGTAATATCATCCGTCGTAAAGTCGAAATCCGTTATACTTTCCCCTTGTGGTTCTTCTTCAAAGAACGCGTTTCTATCGCATATCAATTTGTCAGTTTTTGGGATACTGAAAGATGATTCATACTGAGCTTTAATATTTCAGATACTTCTGTTAGATCATCAGATAAATCACTGTTCTCATTTTTTAAAGGTCCGATAGTCGCATGGTTTTTCGACTTTCTTTTTGCGAAATTATAGAAGTACTTTGAGTTAGCCTTTATCGCTTCTATAGCGTCGTCTTCTTCTTTTTCTGTATGCTTCTCGATTAGTTCCTGTATGACGACATCGATACTTTGTAGTTTATCATTTAATATTTTTCTGATGTTATCTTTACAATTACTTAATTTTGCAGTCACTCTTTTTCTCTTTCGAAACAATGCCCTCTTTTGTCTCTTGAACCTGCTTCTCTTTCCTCTTTGTTGTGTCTTTGGGACATGTTTTTCCACAATTTCTAACGTCTTCTCCTCTAACGTCATTGGCATCTCCACCGTTGTCTTGGCCTCGAAAATGGTTTTCTAATCTATTACTTCCATGCTGGATGTCACATCTTCCCAGTTTATAGCTTTAGAGTGAAAATTAAAAATTTCGAATTTGCTTCTTTCTGTTCGTGTTCTTTCCTTTCCTATTGCCTTTATATTAATTGTTATTTCAATGATGTTGTGGTCCGATATCATAGTTGGGGATATTTCTACATTATCAATTAGATTACTGTTGTTTGTGAATACCAAATCTTGGCAGTTGTTTTTCTTGTGTTTTCTGTTATTTCTTGCGTTAACATAAATTCATCAACTGGAGCTAGGAGCATGCTCCTGGTCTTCTCGTGTGCCCCCCCTTGTCCTGGTGTATACATAGATTTTTCCCTATCCTTTTATATTTCATGAATGGGAAATTAAAATCGCCACAGAGAAAAATATTTGGGGTTGGAGAGTGTAGATCTTTTATCAAGTTTCTTACCTCTTTAATGGAATCTGAAAATTTTGAGGTTGGCGTGTTTGGGGGTCTGTACATTACAATTAGTACCATAATTAATTTTTCAATTTTTGCTTCTACGTAGCTGTTTGAAGTACTTATAGCCATTTCTGTTATGTGCCTTTCACATGTGTAAATAGCACATCCTCCTTTACGTCTCACTGTTCTGTCGGCTCGGAGGATGTTATAGTTGTCAATTTGTATTTCTTTTTTGTCAATACAGGACTCACAATTTTCACAGTTCGCCTGGCAGTCCTTTAGATGAGTTTCCGTGAGGCATGCAAAGTCTGCTCCGGCTTCTTGCATGAGTCCTTTCAGGTATACAACTTTGTTCGTGGAATGGTTTGATTTAAGGCCCTGTATGTTGGCTAGGATTATTTTTATTTTTTCTCTTTCTTTTTCGCATACAGGTGGTTCCGATTTGTTTTCCAATGGGGGTGCCGGTTTCGTTGCCTTGTGGTCCTCCGAGAATTTACCTCTTTTTATCTTTGTCGGTACCTGTTGTCCCGATAACGCATGAAGTGCCTTTGTTCGTACCTTCTGTCCGGCTCTCGGATTTCTATATTTGTCAGCTGGTTTTGTAATTGCTGGAGAGTATTTAGCAGCTGAAATGTGTTGGCTGCGTCTAAAAAATTGCACTCTTCTTTGATGTTCGTTTTTTCTGTTCCCTCGTTGCGTTCCTTTGAGGGTGGTGGTATCGGCATTTTTTTTCGTATTTGCAACTCCCATATCTTTCATAAGTGTTGCAGACCGTAAGATGGTGGAACATGCATTTCTTATCAAACTTGCAGTATCCACTTGTGTAATGCATTTTGCATAATGTGGGATGTGCATATATGCATTGCCCATCCCGATATCTGCAGTTTCCTTTCGCGTAGTATTTGCATACGATATTTTCTACGCTTCTGCTTCTTTCTTATTATTTTCCAAGTTCTTAGTTTTGGCATTATCATTATTTTTCTTTGGCTGTTTATTTTCTACGTTTTTAGTTATTATCTTTTTATCATTTCGCTCGTTGGACCGTTTGTCTACTTCGCACTTTTACTTATTTCTTTTTTCATCTATGTCTTCCTTCCGTATTATATTGTTTATATCGTTATTTGTTATTAAATTGTTGTTCGTTATTATGCTGTTATTCGTTATTTCGTCTTCTCTCTCATCCACCCTGTTTTTCGTTGGGACCATTCGGACCCATGTGTCCCCATTATTTCATTCTTTTTTGTAACTTTCGAGTCTGCTATCTCCATTTCTTTAAAGACCGCGAAAGAATTTACGGTCTGTGTACATGCGCCACATAGAAATTTGATCCCCACGACGTGTTTCGCGTTCGAGACAAGAGTTATTTCCCTCATTCCAATTCATGCAGTTAAAGTCGTTTAATCGTTGGCAGAAATCACATCTAATCGCTAGTTTTCCGTTGTTACTAAATTGCACAAATTACAGATTAAGTGAGAATTTGGACCCATATCCATGCTATTCCTTAATTAGCGTAAAAGAAATACCCACACAAATTCTTTATTTATTTATTTTTATTTCTTTTCTTTCCTTTCGATGGTCGAGGGTATTTCGAGGGTTTTCTGACCTTTGCGTTTTATGACCTTTTTCCTGCTTTGTTTCAAACTTTCTCGAATGCCAACCGTATTTCGTTTTGAATATATACGTTAAAATGGTGATAAATTATGTAAACTGTATTGCACTTTCTTAATTTTAATGAATTTCACTTTATAATTTATATGCACGGATTCACTGATACTTTATACACTTTCGGGTGCAAACAGAATAAACCGCCGAGTAGATTATTCCCTTCTAATTTGGGTGTTAAATAGAGAGAGCAAAACAACACGTCCATTCACCACAGGGTACAAGCAACTATATATATATATATATATATATATATATATATATATATATATATATATATATATAATTATTTCACGAAAGTAACACGTGAATAATATTTAGGATGAAAGTAACCACGAAGGAAAAAGAAAATACAGAATGGTGCTCAAGCGCTTTCGTCTAATGACATCCTCAGGAACACTGAAATTAATAACACATTCGAAACTGTATATAGGTCAGAAGAAAATATGATTCGTCCACAAAAATTTTTAGGAGGAGCATACAAATTTATATGGAAAAGCTACCAGAGTTTTAGCACCTTGCTCTTCTTGTCTAAATCCGTTCTAAACGAATTCAAAATAAACAAGATCAAGCGAAAAAAGAAAAAGGCCTTGGCTAATGTTGAAATTGTTTGCAAGTTGAATAATGGCAGACTCAAGAATATTTCTATTAACAATATTGCTTCAGTGAAACAAAATTGAAGCATTATTTCAATCAATACAGTGGGATAACTCTGACAAATGGACGAAAAGGGCACTGGACGACTGTCCCATTCTAACGGAATATTGATGCTGTTTTACACGTGTGTACAAATCAGAAGTATGGGAGCAAAAGGGTAGAGTGCATTTGCAATGTTGAAAATGTTGATCAATATTGCAAAGGAGGAAGGGGTGTTGAAAAAGAGGGAGGCGGTTATACAACAAGGGGGGTTATCCCCCAATCTGCAATGAAGGGGGGAGATTTGGGGGGAGAAGGGAGGATAACCTCCCCAAAGGGGTAACCTTAACCTAAGAGAGGGAGAGAAAGGAGAAGGAGGAGGGCCTTTGGGGGAGAAGTTGGGATGTCCTCACCCCCAAAGGGAAATCTTAAACTAAGCCTTAACCTAAGAAGGATAGAGATGTTCGCCTGGCCAGTTGGCTTAGAAGGCTTAATCTGGCTTAGAAGGCATAAATGGCTTATTATTATTAGGGTTGAGTTGCTAGATTGCGCTATTTATTTAATTAAAGCATATATTCTTCACAGTTGCTTAGAAGTCTTAAGCAGCCAGTCGGTTTAGAAGGCGTAACTAGCCATTTGTTATATATATATATATATATATATATATATATATATAATATATATTATATATATTATATATATATCTATAATTAAATAATAATATCGTTTATATATATACAACCAAAATAATTTTAAAAAACACCATTACATCATTCTGTTTATTTACAGGAATTATTGGAATTAATTTCATGAAATATATAGAAAATAAAAACACGATCCTATACAAACGAGGAATATATGCAATAAAAAAATTATAGTATAAGAAATACGAAAGAAGAATATACTGTATATGCAATCAAAAAATAATAATAGTATAAGAAATACATATTTTTAAACGATGGAATATATATATACAATAAAATTAATAATAATATAAAAAATACAGTTTTAAAGATGGAATATCTATATAATCAAAAAATAAAATATAAAAAATAATAATATAAGAAATACAAAACGAAGGAATATAATCATCAAAATAATAGTACAGGAGAAAGCTATATATATATATATATATTATATATGCAAAATTATATTAAATAATTAAATATATTGAAAATAAATATACATCAAAATACATACACTTTATCTTCTACTGCGCTTAACTAAAACACTAAACTCGCACGTGATCGAGTTTACAGTCACATCATTGTTGCTTTGCACTACGCAGTAAATACGACTTAACATTACTTCACCGCTCAAGTTATAGGAATGCCTATACTCGATGTAAATAGCCTTCATATCGTTCAATACTATTTTTGTGCCCACTTTACATTCGGTTGGCAAGTTATCTTTAAACACGGACAGAATACCTTCAAAAGCACGTACAAAGAGGTCATCGTCAGCCACAACATCATTATTAAATACAAGTTTATAAACATTTCTCTCCAATCAAGGGTTTTTTCTTACCGAACCGAGATTTTCAATCGTGAACTCATCGTCACAATGCATACCGGCAGTTGAAATAATCTAAGTCGTAACGACAGCTGCTCATTATATAAAGAAATAGTTCTTCAGGGTGAACGGTGTAGGTGAACTCAGCTCTGTACCGCTCAAGTGCTTTGTACCAAAGTTCATGATATTTCGAAGAGTCTAAACCCTTTAAATAAGCATCCAGCTCTAGACCATTTTTGCCTTGTTCAGTCCTACACTCGGTAAACCCGTCGAGCAGATCGGTGTATGCATATTCAAGAACCGTATCAAAGTAAAGCATATCCGTAACATGCGCGTCTAATATAGGCTTCAGCTTCCGGAAACCGACGATTTCAAACATTCTGTCGGGGATGAAACGGTTTCGCGTAGGGACAAGAACATTATTGTCAGAAGCATTCTTCCACATCAATCGTATATCAATGCATTGTTGATCGTTATTTATACACAAGTACAAACAATGGCATGTGAGGGGGGTATCACTAATCTGTTCTCTTCTTGTACCTACACCTGCAGGTATTTTATAACGATCCTCACTCCACTTCTCAACTACCACGAAGACTCTATTCATCTCCTCAACACTTAAATAAACAACATTCCGTTTACCAGAGTTTGTTTGTCTACAAGTCGTTTCCAGTATGAGTCACACCATAAGTTGTTGGGTCGTGTACGGCGTTGTTGTTGTTCCAACGTGAAAGAGAATACTTGTATCCCATAATACTGGGTAGGTGTTTTGAGAAATTGTCCGATACATGAAGCAATACCGGTTTTAATGTTCTATCACTCCCACTCCCCTGAATACGCACCAGACATTTTCGTTCAGGGAGATTTTCACGAACTAAACACATTTTATTCACAATCCGGCGTACTATTTGAGAGACCATATTTTTCCTTTTTGCTTAGCAGGCGATACTCATCTCTAAATTCTGTTAAAAACTCACGCAGGCCTTTAGCCACAACCTCACTACAAACTTCGTCATGATATATATTAATGTAGTGGTAAAAATACTTCAGATTCTTCATTATGACAAGACTTACATTCTCAGCCGCAGGGTACGAGTACCCGGTATGATGCAACAAGATTCACTAACTATAACCGTTGCTTCTCTTCTGCACGTGTTGTTTCTTCCACTTCACGGTATATGTAAGCTTTTATAAAGTTTAGTCCTACAACATAGTTCAATACATCGCTTGTACCACGAAATCCTGCAATGCTCTCGCCAGAATAGTCGTAGAGTATTTGTGCCTCTCGTTCCTTCGCACGATTCAATGTAGCCTTAAAAGTATCAAAGGAGGGTGGAATAGGGAGTCATTCAGTAACCTTATCTTCACACTTTGCTGAATACCACTTCATAAACGTCGAACACGCAATATTAAAGGTAGCCATTACTATTTTTCGTCTACGTGGGGAAATGCACGTCTGAGACCCAGGGCTTGCAGCGGTCGACTGAGCACGCAGGGTAGAGATATGCCCAGTAGGGCATATCATACTCTGGGTTCAGGGTTGAAATTTTGGAAAAACAAAGTGGCTAATATGTATTCCTATGTAAAAATTAATTCTAAGATGGGTTTATTATTTGCAACTTTTCCGAAAAATCTCATTTTCATGGTCAAAATAGCGATTTTCTAATTTGAAGGCTGCCTAACGCAGCCTCAGGGCACCCAAACCAAAGCGCGCAGCTGTTCTGCATATGATTTAGTCTAAAAGCTGCGTTTCTGACCTCATCCTTGCTTTCTTGCGTGTTTCAACACCTCTGGGTGCTGAAAGAATGTTTAGATTTCACGTAAAACTTAAGAATTTTAAGTTTTTCTTCAAAGAATAGGCGCTGCTCACCAGCTCTACTCTGATCGAGTAGCGGGAGGCTTGTCACCTCCACGTGTAGGTTTACACGCCTGTTCTTCCTGGATCCCTGAAAAGCGTGGCCTCATAAGATCTTATATTATGATCTTATGAGGACTTTCAGCTCTTATGAGCATTAACGATGGCTTCAGCCTCTTCAACAGCCACTCGAACCTGAAAAGCTCTTAAGTATGTCCTGCTTCGATCTGAACACTGGGAGCATTTCTCGATGGTCTATCCTGGCTCTCACCCACCCATCTCTCCTCTCGTGACCGTACACAGCTTGGGAAGCAGTTGAGACTTCCGGTACAGCTCTCTCGCAGGACTGAGTATGAACAGAGAAAGCGTCCACTTTGAGTGGAGTTTTCCTGAAATCCTCGAGCTCAGTCAAGGTCATCTTGCAGGTGAAAATAGGCTCGTAAATATTTTCTGATTCCAAGTTGATGAGATCCTCAGGTGAAGTGGCTTGCAGATTGACTTTGGGATTTTTATGGGGCCTCACTGTCGTATCACCAAAGTCTCTTCCTTCTCTGATCTTCTTTATCTGGCTCACAGCAAAAGCTCTCTGATGCTCATCCTCACTCAGTGCCGGCCTTAGGGGTGTGCGAACCGTGCGGTCGCACAGGGCCCGCAACTTAGGGGGGCCCGAAAATTTCACAGAAATTTACCATCGACGTCAGAGTGCCAAAATTGATGTAAATTAATGTAATTTATTTTTTTATCCTAATTAAATTGAATTATCCTATTCCTAATTAAATATCCTAAGGCCGGCGCTGGTTGAAACCTCTTATGATAGTTTAAATATTTGATAATAATAAAGTAATAAGTAGTAATAATAGTAAAGGCTGTTGGTCTGTTGGTATTCTGTTACAGGTGCACTTGTATAGTTAAATTTTACTTGTTGTACTTGTTAACCAATCTACTAAAATAAATGATTAGCAATGAAAAACAATTTGACTTGTGTCATGTGGGGCCCGTACAGTATACTCTGCACAGGGCCCGAAATATCCTAAGGCCGGCGCTGCCTCACTGCACAGTAATGAAGCCAGGATGTTCTCAGGATGTGCGTGGTAAGCTCCTCTTATCACTGCAGCAGAGATGATGTTCCTGACCTCGGTAGTCTGGTTCCTCAGCAGCCTCAAGCTTGAAAAAACGTGTGCAGGACCAAATTTGAGGTGGTGCTTCACTTTAATGTCGTAGTACATTTTGAAGTAGAAGTTAAGGCAGAATTTCACGAGGACCTCAAGCTTCCTCAACACCTCCCCCTTCAGTCCGTGCTCCCTCATCCACAACAGCAAGATGGCCTGTGCAGTAGTGAGCCACCTGGATTGGTTCAGAGGTCCGCACTTGAGACCAGCCAACCGTGGACTGAGACTTCCAGACTTGATGGCTTTGATCAGAAGATAGCAGTTGTGCTGGTCTGTGGAGAGAGATTTGACTATCTCTACTGGCAGCTCTATGATATCTTCAGTTCCTTCCACTGGTTTGAAGTTGAAGTTGACCTCAAGTTCATTCACTTTCTCAAGAAGTTTTCCAATAAGCCCACTGAAGCCTGACCGGGGAGTTACAGGGCCGTCCAGCCTGATGATTAAGTGCCCAGGGGAAGCTCGTTCACATGGAGCTGACAGATCATTCAGTGGCACTTGCGACCCAGCATCTTCTCCAATAGGGCTATGGCGCCTAAAGACCACCCCGTGTTGGTGTTGGTAGAGTCTCCTCCAATCATTACAAGGCTCTCGTCAGCTCCGTGATCCAGAAGCCACTCATGCAGGCCCTGAGCGATCTTATGAGCAGGCTTTTCTCCTTCCTCAGGTTCCTCGGGAGTGAAATGGAAGAGGTACTTTCCTTGAGGCTCCCACGTGATAGTGTAATGCTCCTCGATCACTTTGCCAGGATGAAATCTCCCTGTCACTTCGTCATATTTCAACACCTTTGTGTTCCTATCCTGCTTGCCATCAAAGAATATCCCAGCGATCTTCTCCTCCTCTGACCTCTGCGTGAGAGCTTCAACTGATGAGGCCATTACTTCCTCCTTGACCCTCCAGACTTTCGTGCCATCTATGGCCAAGTAAGCATTGTCTTTGGAAAGATGACCGGCCTTGATGAGGTCGTTCAGGAAGCCAGTGGCAACTGCAGCTGTCGGAACATTTGCCACCCTGTACCTCAAAGCTGCTGAAGCTGTCCCTTGGATCTTCATGTAGTTTCGTGAAGCAGAAGTTGGAGTTTCGGCAGGTACTTCAGCGGGAACGTCCATAGGAGCTTCAGTAGCCTCAGCATTGCCAGAGGCTTCTTTTGCAGCTTCTTCCAAGTTTGGCTCTTCGTCCTCCTCAAAGTCTTTCATGAGAAGCTCCACATTAGTAGCCTCCTCTTTCTTCTTCCTCTTCACAGCAGAAGCTTCTTCAGCCTCCTTCCTCTTCGCTGCTTTGATCTGTCTCCTGCTGTCTTTGAAGTCTACAGAAGACATCTGGATTCCTGAAGCTTCGGAAGTTTTCACTCTCTGGTAGTACAGCCACTGAAGGTCCAGTTTAGGAATCTTCACCTCCAAAGGACAGTTACAGTTCACATGGGCCTTAAGGGAGCATCCTGAGCATCCACTCCCTTCTGAGCCGCACAAGAAGATCTGATGCTTGCAAACGCAGACTTCACAGAGTTTATCCAGATCGGCCATCTTCTTCTCCTGGGTAGCAGACTTAACTCTCCCGTTCACAACGTCTGTCATCTCCTTCCATTTCAACAAGATCTTATATGAAAGCAATTTTTCCGCGATTGTCACAGGCGGGGATAACTTTACATTCGACTTCCTCCACTGAGTCATCACGAGTGAAGCCAGCTCGTCAGTCATCTCTCGGATAGGGTATTTAGACCTTTGGATGTCATGAATGAGAAACTTTTCCTCCTGCAGACGAATCCCTCTCTGAAGAAAGGCTCTCCAAGTCGGCACCTCGCTGGGAATGGACTCCTTTCCCGGGCCCACAACATCCGAGAGCTTTGAACCTGACATTTTCCTGGTTTTGGGGGCAGATTCGGCCATCACGTCTAGTCGGTGCTTATTTTCACTCTTGTCCAATCTGTAACAAATTCATATTAGTATGTTTAGTGTTCTTTCGCCATAAATATAGACAAGGAATATAATTTTGGTTATAATCAGGGTTGCCAACCGGCATTTTTAATTACCATATTAACCTAAATTTGGTAATGAATATTTATTTTGGTAATAGAAAACTGAATTTGGCATTGCAAATTTAATTTAAAATTCGTAATAATGGTGTGACATAAGCTTAACCCTTTGTCATTCAGTACCATTTAAGTTTAGCGTAGGTTCATTTTTGTACTTGAAATATGCATAGGTGTATATATAAGCATTTATAGCAATCTTTTTTTTGTAAGAACATTTCTAAATGAAATAATTTATGTGTCCATTAGTCAACAAAGATCTAATAAGGTAATTAGTGGGTGGTAGTTAGTACTCTCTCTCTCTCTCTCTCTCTCTCTCTCTCTCTCTCTCTCTCTCTATATATATAATATATATATATATATAAGAGTACATAAAAACAATCGTAATGAAAAATTCATTTCATGTATCCAATTGGACACACGTGTTATCATAGACAGAAATTTACCCTATGAGAAACTTTGTGTCCATTTCGAAACGAACTTTGAATAAAGTCTTCTCTTCACAGTTATTAAAAATATTACTTAAAAGTAAACAGGGAGCTTCCTTAATACTTCTAGAATTAAATTATAGTCAAAACAAATATAATAATGGTGATTAAACTTAGGAAAATTACAAAAAACACTTACCGAAAAAAATGGCGTCCACTCACTTCTACTTCACAATTATAACTGGCGTAATTGCTCAGAGCCATCTATTGAGAGAATGTTGAACTTCGCCTTCTGCGTCCAAATGGTTACAAAGATTCAAATGGAGTAGATTTTTTTTCTTATGTATGTATTTATGTATTAAACCTGTGTACGAGTTAAGCAAAGTTAATGTGTCTAAATGGCAGCAAATTACGCCAGAAGGTTAAAAATATGAGGTTGTGTTTAATTGAATATTTGGTATTTCAACATAGAACAGAAAATCGCAATTTTGAACATGATAACGCGATTTTTGGAAAAAGTTGCAGAAAAGAAACCCCTCTTAGAATTAAATTTTACATAAAAGTACATATTAGCCAGAGTGAAATTCGGACTCGGAAAAGTATGATATGCCCTAAATTGCCCAGGTATTGGCAGGAGTCACGTGGCCGATCATACATGGAGGGGGGGGTCGGAGCTTAGAACTTTCTCCTGTCCATACGCGCGCGCGCGCGCACACACACACACACACACACACACACACACACACACACACACACACAAAGGAGAAAGTGAAACGTTAATTGAAGCACGATTTACTTAAACAATTTATTCAAGGGATATCTATTTACAAATACGTGTAATAAACAAACATATCGTTAACAAGAGACATATATAACAATCAAAGATTATGGTATCCAAAAGGTACGGTATCATAGGTATCAGGCACCTGGTAACGTTTCCTATAGGTGTTACGGCACACTTTCATACCCATAAGTCCCTTGACGCCCCCTAATTTCTGCGCCCGAAAACTGTGGGTACCTACAGTTAGTTGGGGTGGCTGGACGCCCTCATTTTCCAAGCACACTAGATCCTTCAACGAATCAAAGTTAACGATCCGCCGATTCACCTGGTTGAGCGTGATACCCTGAGCCTTCACGATATATTTCATATCCTCCCCCATCCTCTCCGGTATCCCATAAGATTTTGGCCCTGTTGAGACAAAAGAGTCGGCGTATGCGATGTCTCCATACTCATCCTTGATCTCATCAGTTAACTCTCCGAGGAATTCACCAATAGGAGGCATGAATTCACCCACCCTCGCTGTGAATATCACACATCTGTATCGGCGTACAAAACCCTCCGACCAAGAGAATGCAATAGACCCCAAAGTTTGAAGCGTGCTTAGGCCGTTGTGAAGCTGGCTACAGGTATGTTTGTAACCTGTGAGGTATCTGTGGCCAATTCGGTATTGTTGTACTTTATTATGTAAGTATTACCCACATTCACGATCTCCATGACCTCTTTATTGGGAGCGTTAGCATAATCCCAGACTTCATTATAACTTTGAGCCAAATGCCAGTGTTCTGTGCAAATTTTCACCAGAGACTGTTTAGACACAACTTTGCAATAAAGCGCTGGCCTGGGTTCTTTACAATTTGGGAACGGTCAAGCTGTATACCTTCACGGTCATGGTAACGCTGAATATAAGCCGATTTTTCATCTTCGGTATCAACTCCTCGCGGATACCCTGATGCCTCTACCTTATCCTTCACAAAAGTGTTTACATATGGCGTGAAAAGGTTGGGTAGCTTCTGAAACCTCCACAACTCATATATCTTCACTATTTTGTAGCCATGGCGAACGGCTAGGCCCAGCTCAGGGCTTGTATATACACCTCTGATCTTACGCTGGTTGGTTGTGTGATTACACTCCCCATTGTTCTCCTCTGCGCACTTCACGCACAGGGAAAACATAAGCTTGTGGTCTATAACGACGGGTAAGATCGACATCCATAAATTGCGAGTGGGGAGCACATCTACGAAAGAAAGACCGAAATAGTACTTCTTCAAATTTGTTGAGAACACCTCGATGGTGGGCAGGTCAGTCCTACCAGTTTTTCAGGTGCACCCACGGGGTACGGATTGTTCTTCATCACGTAGGAGTTTCACTCCCTCCGTAGGTGGAAAGTATCGCTTGAAGGGATTTGTATGCCCTCCGAACAAGCTATCACCGCATTTGAGATGCTCCAGCACTATTGAACGCTTGATCGTGTTTATTTCTTCACGGTATTGTCTATGTTTCCATCCGTGCATCATACTCATGCTCCAACAAGGCCTTGTGAGAGAACTGGGAGCCTATAAGCTGATCGCGGATGCTGGTCCATGCAAGACTATCGGCAGGAGATCTGCCGTGGATATCTCCTACGATTACACACTCTGGACGTGGGCATCCGTGTCACCAGCAGCCGTTGAAGGAATACACAATCTTCTCACCAGTAGCACGGTTTTCGCTTAGACCATCAACCCAAAAAACATGACCATTAACCTTAATGGGTAATTCCCCCGTGTTGCGGGCATGCTTTATGTATACACCTAACCTATCTCCTGTTGTATATGTAAGAGCCAGTAAATAGCCTTGTGCCCATAACTGCGGGGATTGTTTCTGTGAATGACGACTAAGGTGTCTTTAGGCATGAAATTGTTTTTGAACACCGTAAAACATAATGAGGCAATCGTGGTTGCGACTTGCAACGGATCACATTTGAAACGATCAATGTACATCCTTCTAAAGGTCTGGAAACATATATCATTCACGGAATAACGCTCACATTCATCAGCTATATTGTAAGGATTATCTTCATTAAAACTGTTGTAGTAGAGGTCAAAATCTTCACGTTCACCTGTACTCAGACATTCATAGTTAAAGTAATGTTTGGGTGGAGGTAGTTCTACGTAATTTAAAATTTCGCTAGTGAGGAATGTGTAAGGGAAATCTCCTTTTGAAACTTCGGCGGCTACACCCATTACCTTGAGTAGCTTTGCTAATTTACAAGGCGTGAATAATAAAGTGTCTTTAAACTGTACATTACATTTTATTTGCATCGGTATAAGTTTGTTGCCTCTTTTCAAGGGATCACCTGTAAATATCTCAGATGACTCGTGCTCAAGCAGCTCCTTATAAAGGAACAGTGTCAAATTTTTCCCCTTATGGGCAAGAATATAAAGTCATTTTTTTAATTTGTCCGCTAACTTGACAATATAGGATACAAAGAGTTTCATGGGACTGTCGTGTGCAATCGTTTTAAAAACGTTTGTCCGCTTACCACATTTGTGACACTCATCACACTCGACGTCCATGCACTCATCACAGATAGTCTGGCTTACAAGATGTGGTATAACCTCTTTGGTTTCAGCATTCGTGCTAAGCATACATGCTTTACTCCAACCGCCTTCTATTTCTCATGGCATGTAGAACAGTGAATTTCATAACATCTATGCTTGAAATTCCCCCAATTATCCATCATATGAAACATACCACATTCACAGATTCTCATTTTCCTGCACGTACCAATTAACTTATGGAGCTCAAAACAGTTATTATTGAAAAATGTGCGTCTGCGTACATCACAGTCCCTCTTCTCAGCTTCAACCACACGGCTTTCATATTTGGAACTTTTACACTGCGTACATACCATGTAGCAATCCTTACAATGTTTCACTATATCTTCGGCAAACATCCCTTACACAATTCATGATGCCGTCCATATTTTCGACTTTTATCATAACTCACGTAGAGAGTTCTTATATTAAGGATGGGGAGATACGTTGTCCCTGACAGCCCTAAAATAAGTAGGGGTCTTGTACGATCTCTCACAGAGCTTTTAAAAATATACACAGTCTTACGACGATCATCCATTCCAAATACAACTATACGAACATTCATTTCCTGTTCTACCCTTCTCAACTCTTCAGGACCCATATTACAATCAAACTCAAGTTTACAGTCTACAGCTAGTTTACGGGCACGCTCCACTACCGAATGCAACCAAATTTTTTGGGCCCATGTATTTAGCACAGTGAACATATGAGCTAAGACTACTGCTATAAAGCGGCAACCACGATCGGCGTTTATATGCCGCCTGTAAATAACCGGAGAATTGAAGTTAAGAGTATAAGGTGTGGCACTGTGACCCGCAACACGGAACACACGGTCAATATCTACCGTGAAGTTGTTAATATTGAAGGCTGTACTCTACAGTATATCTACAACTGCCAAGCGTCTGAATGGTATTACTACCCAAAAATCATCTACATCCCCGTCACCTGAACCGAACTCGAAGGACAGCCTCGCCCTGACTTCACGTTCGTTGCGGTTCTGAAGGGCAAACTCCACAATACGTTCAACAATGCGCCGTAGTCCGTGTTCAACACCATTGTTATACATGGATCCAGGGTCAACCTTGACTATATACCGATTTCTAGTCAGGGCTGGGGTAGTGGTGGCGGTGCGCACCAACTCGAGTGTTATACCTTCCTCTACAGCACGAGAAGCTGCTGCTGCTGCTGCTGCTGTTGTGGAAGAGGTATCCGGAAATGAAGAGGAATAAGGGGGTACATTTTTATTTGAGGAAGGTACTATTGTGGGGGTTGTGTCGTAAGACGTAGAGGGTTGGGGCTCTATTACTGGGGTCTAACAACCGGCGCACTCCTGGCACGCTTTATACCTGACGTGGAAGGCTCTTCATCATGCCTCCGCTTTGAATTGTGCGTTGTGTGTTACAGGTATCGCTGGTGTGGGCTCGTTAGCGGGGATGGAGTCTGACAACAACTACACTGTCATCGGGGTCGTCTGTAATATCGATGATGGGGACATGATGCTGTACCTCATCGTCATTCACGGTTCTGTGGAAGAAGAGGAAAAACAAGACTGTAGAATATAAGGAATACCACTTAAATTTTTATTATATTTTGTAAATGACCCACTTAGGAGTGACGTGTTAGAGATGGATTCTGTAGAAAAATTCAGGTTCACGAGCCCATCCACATGTATTATATCTGGCCTACAGGATGTGGTAAAACTGTGTTTATGCTTAAAATCATTAAAGAAAAGGGAGAGATGTTCTCAAAATTTGTGCATAAAGTTATATGGTGCTATTCGACGTATCAATCAGTGTTCAACGAGTACCAAGATGATATTTTTTCCACAAAGGTGTATATGATTAATTCGTTAAAGGGAAATGAACATACAGTCATTGTAATTGACGATCTCATGTTGGAGATAAAACGTTTGCCGAGACATTTACAGTGTTCTCCCACCATCTTAACATAAGCGTGTTCTTCATCAATCAGAATCTATTTTTAAAAATAGATACATGCGCGATGTGTCGTTAAATACACAATATCTAGTCTTATTCGCGCAACGTAGATGTATCACAAATTGGGGTATTAGCCAATCAAATGTTCCCGAATCAGCGTAAGGAGTTTTGGAAGTTTATAAAGAAGCTACAATCACGTTACGGATATTTGCTTTGTGACCTTCATCCGCGAAACACGTTTAGGGTGCTTCTAAGAACGAATATATTTCCAAACGAGCCTGAAACGGTGTATATTCCAGAATGACAAAGAGGCTAAAGAAATACCATGAATTAATAAAAATCTATCATCGACTGCCCCGGGCAATGCAACAGATGTTTGCTAAAAATATCGACTCCGACTTTTAAAATGCATCTGTGAAATCTGTCTTAACGTTATAAATTACAATGTATCAATGAAACCCCTCAGAAGGCTCGTCTACGCCGTTACAAGAACATAATACGTACACTCGCTCGTAAAAGTCAGACTGTGGGGAAGAAAAAACGAATTATTGTACAAAGAGGAGGGTCATTCCTCCCCATCTTATTTTCAGTTTTGGGTCCTTTATTGACTAGATTAATATGATGACGAAAGTGATAGTGATTCCACACGAGGTGCATGCTTCACTGCAAACTTCAAAGAATCCAGACACGGCTTTAGAACCGCATAAAAGCAGGCTTAAAAGAATGGAAAGCAAATTGTTAACCCTATTAAACAGTGAAAAAACACCTGATGAGAACAGAACCTTATACCAAGAAAGCTCTGCAGAAATTTCTTCACGAGTACGAAAATTATAAGAATCCGACAGAGATCCCTGTGGTTATTAGGCACAGCATGGACAACGATGGGCATGATGATATAGGGCCTGTGTCCGACGATAGAGTTGACCAACCAAAGATTAACGGGTCGGCCACACAACATATCGAGCATGTATTAAAAAGCACCCTTCCACATACATTGAGGAATAAAGGTTTTAGTCTTTATAATCTATTGAATGAGGATCCCAACATACACTGGAGCGATACAGGTGAGATCATTGTCGAAGGAGCAAAGGTACAGGGATCGAATATCGTAGACATCGTCCATGATCTGATAAGAAAGTGGGATAGGCCACTATCAGGATGGAAGCATATTAAAGCAAGACTACAACAAATAAATGTCCCCAAAACAATGATAGGAAATCTGAACAGGTTAAAAGACTTGGAACATACATCGCATGTGCCACAATTGAGAACGCCATCACCCCCAGCGGTAGCAACTCTGAAGAGGAGAAAGAAGAGGCTAAACAACGGTCATCCCTACCCACGTGCCTCTAAAATACGCAAATGGCTAACATATTAAGAAGACGTTATTATGACATTTCTAGCCCAGCCTCCTACGGAGGCGTAGATAGACTGTACAGAAGTGTTTACAATGATGGAGTAGGGAAAAAAGATGTTGAGAGGTTTTTGCGGGAGCAGGACGCTTATACACTTCATAAGCCTGTGAGAAAAAGGTTTAAAACAGCCAAGACAACAGCGGCATCGATTGACTCTATTTGGCAAGCAGATTTAACAGACATGCAAAGATATTCAGTGTATAACGATGGTTACCGCTACATCCTATTCATAATAGATGTATTCTCTAGATATCTGTGGCTAATTCCTCTGAAAAATAAATCGCCTGAAACAGTTGCTAAAGACCAAAACGTTGATGTTGAAAGAAAACAGGGTTCCTGGCTATTTTTGTACGGATATGGGGAAAGAATTTATAGGCCGAGCTTTTCAGAACATGTTGACAGAGTTTAATATCAGCTACTACACTACCAATTCTATACATAAGGCCTCTTTAGCTGAAAGAGTTCAACGTACCATAAAGGAACGCATGCACCGCTATTTTACACATAAAAACACATACAGATATATAGACATTCTGGAATCATTGGCTCATCATACAACCGCTCACACCATCGCACGATTGGGACAACACCTAACGAGATTTTAGAAAGAGGTACGCGCACAGAGCCCGATGTGAGAAGAGATGGAACACCACCACCACACTCTGCGCGTTTCAAAATCAATGATTATGTAAGGCTGTCGCGTTCGGGAAATAAATTCGCGAAGGGATTTGAGCAAGGCTGGACACGTGAGATTTTTAAAGTTAGGGCTATGAGACCTAAAGGCAAGATAATGCTGTATTACGTTGAAGATTTGAATGGGAAGAAATCGCAGGAGGTTTTTACCGCGAGGAGTTGCAGAAAGTGACATTTAATTTAGGAAAAAATGTGTTTAAAATTGAAAAAAATTTAGGAAGCAAAGGTTCAGGAAAGAGAAAAATGTACCTGGTGAAATGGCTAGGGTACTCAGAAATCTTCAACACCTATATAAAAGCTGATGCAATAATGAAGCTTACATAGTATGTAACATAACGCCTAACCATTTCTACGTTACACTACTCTCCTCCTCGTCCCTGTCTGTACATCCTAACAACACCCTGGCCAACTTTGTAACAGAACTCCATGGCCCGATTGAATTAGGTCGTGATTCGTATGAGGTGGGGATATACGAGATTCAGTTGGACACCCTCTTTTTAAATATTAATTATAAAGAACCCATTTTACGATTCTTAGAGACTGTAATGAGTATGAAAAAGCCGTGGTAACTCGGGTTGAAACCATACGTATCGTCCGGATTGGGGATGTACGGTATTACAGTACAGTAGTAACACTAGGTCCGGGCTGGTATGGTGCGGCTGAGGATGTTGTGAGAGACAAACGCAAGTTTAAAAAACTTTAATCTTACGGATGATTTAGTATACGAAATCGTAAACAATGAAAACCCTGCACATACTCTAATTCTAAAATCACAGGCTGACAGAAATATTAAAGACAAAGTACTGTTGAAAATTATAACCTAGGGCGATATCGATCAGCCTTCCAACAAGATACCTTTCACGAGGCACAACATGACTTGCCAGCGTAATGTATCAGATGAAATTGGAGAAATTGAGTGAAGGATGTACACCCCCAGACATGTGCTATATTTACAGCAACATAGTAGAGCACCAGTTCGTTGGGGATACCCAGGCACGCCTGCTGCACATTGCACACATTCCCAACCATAGAGGGAAGAGCATGAGTATTACATATGACAGGCTCCATTATGTGAATGTCGCGACTAATCTAATAACCAACATCTCAATATATATAAGAACGATTGAGGGAAAAAATTTACCATTCGATGATGGGAGCTTAACAGTGAAGCTGCACTTTCGACGCACTGAGTTTAATGGACAGAAAGCCTTTCACAGTCTATCGAGGTGTGAGATACCAGCGTGGTAGTGGAATTGGATCCATTTTTTCAACCATACTACGTACAGCTGTCCTCTTGCTGAAGAAGGGAGTCAGATACCTCGGGAGGAAAACGCTACAATCAGGTCTTAACACGGCAGAAGACATATTGGCTGGGGCTAAACCTAAAGAAGCTCTAAAAAAACACTTAAAGCGTATACGGGACGAAATCATCAAAGATGCAAAAAGAAAAATGCGTAGTGGTGGGGAGAAAAAGAGGGCTGTCCGGAAGAAGAGATTACCAGCACGTGGCGTTAAACGTAAAAGGGTATAAAAAAGAAGTGTTCTAAGCGAATGAAACCTATGGTTGACCATTTTTTTGACTGATATAAGCTAAGGACATTCATCTCATGAATCATAGACTGTTTACGACTTGTCGAGAGAGGTGGTACTATTTCTGACTCGTCGTGGCACGCTTCATTCATCCGTGTAGTTTAGTGCTCTTCAACCTTTTTATGCTTACCGCCCACTTTTGTAACTTTTGAATCTCTGTATCGCCCACCAAAATTAAAAATGCAAAAACTCAAACTAAAAGTTATATACCCTGCATAAAACAATAAAATTAATTGCAATTACCTTTAGATTAATGAGATCCTTCGCCCACTACTGGGCGGTACCGCCCAGGTTGAAGAGCACTGGTGTAGTTCACAATGTTGTAAATCGAGATGTCCCTCTTTGATATGCCTCCAACTCAAGTTTCTGTTGAGTACAGTGGCTTTATTACAATTAACCCGTTAAACACAATTAGTTCCCCGAGTGCTCCAATAGAATTCGTGATACCCAGCTCAGGTCCTTACTTTTTTGATCCAAGCTGTGTGCACATGTACGCTAAACTACGTATAGCCCATTCTAATGGAACGGACTACAATGACATATATGCTGTATACCCTGAAACAAACTTTCTGCACTCCATATTCAACCAGTGTGATGTATATTTATATCAGGTTAACATATCGAGAGGAACGGGTACTATCACCTACGAGCCTATCTGGAAAATGTGCTGAACTTTTCCAAAGAAGCGAAGGATACCTTTTTAAGTGCCGAGGGCTATTATCAAGCTAAAGACGAAAGTAGTATAAAGGACAAATTTAAAAATTCTAAAAAGAAGGTATATGAATGTTTTGGACGCTTGCATACAGACTTCACATTCCAGGAGAAGCTGCTTGTGAATAGGGTGGATATGAAACTAAAGCTCACCCGCACGAATCCTGAGATGTTTAAATCTGGGTGCTGATTAGAAAAGAGGGAGCAAAACTCGTTGTAATTCACATTATGGAGACATACCTCCCCGTACGGCGAGTGAAATTAAGTTCGCCTAAACAAATAGAAACTGAGAAAAACTTACTAAATGCCATAGCAAAATACCCAATTAATAGAGCACAGATCAAACTATACTCGGTGCTAGCAGGGCTGGCCTCGAAACAGATAGAAAACATTGTCCTGGGAAATCTACCTAAAAGGATATTAATTGGAATGCAAGACCATGCTTCGGTGAATGGAAAATATAAAAAGAGTGCCTTTAAATTCGAGAATTTCGGCCTTAAAATATAACTATACGTCAACGGCGTTGCGTTGGGCAGGGCTATGGATATGGATTATTCATCAGACGCTGTGTTCCCGCTTTGCGCGAGGGCATATAGTAATCTAGCCCATATTGCAGGTGCTTGTGATGAGCTCGGGTTTGGTGTAACGCAGAAAGAATTCATCGATCAATTTAACCTTTATCCGTTTGACATCACACCTGACTTATCTGCTAATGTAAATACACACTTAAGTCCACAACAGAGTGGAAACATCTCAGTCAGATTGGAATTCGCCAAGCCGATAGACGGGCCTATTAGTGTACTAGTATACCTCGAGTCACAAGCCCTAATAGAAGTTGACAGATTTAGGAGCGTTGTCACTGACTTTTAAAATGGATGAAAATACACTTCAGAGAGTAATGAATAGTGAACGAATCACACTTTCCAAATTTCTCGGTGTTTGTGAAGAATGAAACATTTAAATTGCCAACTACGAGAGATTGCGGTTGTCTTATTTTGAACACAGATGTTATTGGTAGTGAAGGGATTCATTGGTTTGCAATGTATTTTAAAAATAGGGACCGCATGTACTATTTTCATTCACTCGGGACTCAGCCCTGGAGTGACCCTGTTATTGTAAAATTTCTCAATCAGTACTTGCGGGATGTACTGCCTTTTATTTCTCATGCATATGTCACGTGATAAGGAATTTATAATTTTTTTAATCTTATTCGACCCGTGTCACATTCAATGAAACGACGAAATGGTCTGCTGAAAGATAAAAAGCCGTTTTCCGATTGTGCGCACTCGTTGTATAGTATGATGTTTTGTTCGTGTAATAATAATATTAGTTTGTGTAATAATAATAATATTAGTTTGTGTATTCTGTAGCTTAATTAAGATGGTTAGTGTACTAAAAACATGATTTCTTTCATTTAATAAATTGATGAAAATACATTGTCTTCTTACCCGAAAAAAAAAGCTCGAAATATAAGAAAAAGAAAAAACTTACATTATTTCGTTAATGATGTGGCAATCGCTTGGTTGACTGCGCGGTAAAACTTTTACCTCCGTATTCCGGTCCACGACATGCGTTCCTTCAAAACGAAAAAAATTGTATAACACGAGTCAAATCCTCATCGGTCCTTAACCCTTTACCGTCACATGTTGCCCCTAGTTAACTTTTCAAATACACGCATTTAGACTTAACCCTACAAAAAATTTCGGCGTTAAAGGGTTAAAGGAGAAAGAATAATTAATTAGTTCACATTGAATCTTTTTTAATAAAAACCCAATTGATCAAAACATATGCAGAGTATTACAATGTGAAGGTATCTTCGAACCACTCAGAGAAGTTCTTTTAAGAGAAAATGCCGAATAACATTTCATTTATCAGGGAATTTATAAAATTATTTAAAACTTGCAAAGGATTGCTATAAAAAAATTCAACGAATCAAAACAAGACTTTAAATCAAAACAGGACTTTAGCATAATATTAATTACAAACTAATTTATAATTGCGGATACCTACTATTTTAATGAAGCATTTTAAATGTGATGAGATAAATTACTACAACTCTCTCTCTCTCTCTCTCTCTCTCTCACATATATATATGTATATGTATATATATATATATGAAATAAGCTAGAACAGTGCTCTTTCTCCTAATGACAAGCACACAAAAATAAATAAGTTTGCGAATAATTGGCTACAAAGAATAAAATTACAGGCACATAATTACTTACATTTCTACGGCAATCCCTTGCGTCGGATCGTAAGGAGCGTCATTTCAGATATCACCAACAGTTTGCGTTGGAAATAATCCATCCCGTTCGGATGCGTTAAAATATTAATTGTAGACAACGCGACAGTCTCCATCTTGATATAAATCCGGTAAACTGTAAAATTGTCGATTCATGACGGAGAGAATGTTTGTTTATTCACTGGTGAAAATGACTGCTGTGAGTTCCAGCTAAAAATACTCACTTTTATAGGTATGATCCCCAAGCACCACCTCTAAAAGACTAATAGGCAGTTCGTAAGTTTGCTGATTGGTTGTCAATGTAACTGGACGGGGCTGTTAAATTTGTATACTAATCGTAACACCAATATAACGGACCCACGCTTTGGACGTCCTGATTGGCCGAATAATGATATCTTTACCGGTTCATTCTCTCCATAGATTTAATTTCAATGTTCATATCTCAAGGTGTATGAGTGAATTGCTCGCTTGCACACTCTGTCACGACAATATTTTGCATTAATATTTGCGCCCATACTATTCTCAGCTTTCCCATTTTGAAACCCACCCCTTCATGCATATCCCCTCCCCTGTTTGCAACATCCGCCCCTTTGCAACATCTCCCCTTTGCAACATCCCTTCCCCACTTTGCATATACAAAAGGAGTTTAACCTTTGGTAGCTTCCGCCCGAATTGTTCATTCTGACGAAGGTCAAGCTTTTCACTCCGCTTTAGAACTTCAGTTAGACGTAGAATCCGAAACACCAGCAACGCAGCGTCTTAACCACTAGATCACCTAGGGTAACCATTTATCTACTAACCAATTGTGCGAAAGGATGATCGTTTACCGCGCGCCGGCTGCCGTCACTGGGTCTCGAATCCGGGACAGATGGATTCGTAGTCAGCGACGCTAACCACTGAGGAGTAATATTGAATGAAAAACAATTGGCAGAAAATGCATACAATATAATAATTACACAGAGCGAGGGAAAATTGAAAAAAGAGATTAATAATACAAGAAATACACTGGACTCTTTTATACTGTACAGAATCATACTGAATATTTATTTAAAAACTAAAAATAAATGAATCGTTGAAGAATTGTGCTCCATCCTCTCTGGGATGTGTAAGTGTGTGTGTGTGTTCAGATTTACAACATTGTGAACTACACGGATGGATGGAGCGTGTGTGTGTGTGTGTGTGTGTCTTATCGGTATTTATTTAAATTGAAAACATGAATTGTTAAGAAGTTATTTTTTTTAGATTTTGAAGGCAGACGTCTATAGGATGATAATACGGTGGAAAAAAAAAAATGTTATTCTATGAGAATATTTACATTGTTTATTATGATTTTTAGTATTCTCAAATCAAAGAATGACTGTAAGGAGAAGCAGAGCGAAAGTTCGTGAGTCGTCCCCGCTGCTATATAGGTCAAACCACATTCCATTCTAATCTTTTTGGAGCAGCCTCGAGTTTTATGCGTATTTACACCGTTATACTATGCCTCCAATCCTTCTTGTCTCAACATAATATGAAAATTAATGTTATTCTGTTTATTTCGAATTAATTGCATTTCTTTTATTGTTAATATTGGTATTCGTTTAAATGTGTTTTAATTAGTTCGAGCAAATTTAAGGAGAATTAACTTTGATTTCGCGGTATTTTCTTTATAAAAAATAATATAAAAGTGTATATATAGGTTTATTTAAATACAGTGGCGTTCAAAAGTCTGCGTCCACCTCAGTTTTAGACAATTTCTAGGAAATAATACAACTCTGAGAAAGTATGTCCGCTATATTAAGGTATTTTCTTTTACAAGAAATGGTGTTTCATATATTCTACTACATATGTAAGTAATGCAGCTTTTATTTCATAAGAAAAGACACATTAATGAAAATGGTCCTTTTTGGTCCTGTTACTTTTTTTTCTTTGCAGTATAACACCGATTTTAACCCAGGTATTGGTGACAGACCATAGCCAAATGTTATTATTCTTCAGAATAGTGTATTCATACAGTAATTTTAACAACTGGTCTATTATAACTGATAAAACCAACTAGTCAATGACATTGTAGCAATTTTATTAAAAAATAATTAATAATTTTCTCTGTTCTCTCTTTACAAGCCGTAAATGAAATGTCTAAGGAACTAAGTTTATCCCAGAAAGGACAAGTAATTGCCCTTTCGAGAGAGGGAATGTCCCAACGCCAGATCTCGGCAAAAATTAACGTTTCAATAGGGGTCACCCAAAGAACTATAAGTAGATATAAAGAATCTGGATCGTGCTCTTCAAAGACAAGCTCTGGCAGACCTAAAGTGACTACTTATTCTGAGGATCATTACATCAAGGTTACATCACTGCGTGACAGAAAAGCCATAGCTACACAGATTCAGGCACAGTTGAATGAACGGGACTCTCCAATAAGTACAAGTACTATAAAAAGAAGACTCATAAAAGCTGGTCTCCATGGCAGAGTTGCTGTGTCCAAACCACTACTGAGGAAACAAAATAAGGCTAAAAGATTGGAGTGGGGAAGAGAATATCGAAATTTTATTGTAGACGACTGGAAAAAAAGTTATTTTTACTCATGAATCAAAAGTGGAACTTTTTGGGTCTCGTAGAAGAGTTTATGTTAGACGTAGAACCAACGAAAAACTGATAGATCCCTGCATAAAACATTCAGTAAAACATGGTGGAGGCAACATTCAAGTTTGGGGTTGTTTCAGTTATTCTGGAGTTGGAGATCTTCACAAAATCACTTACACTCTCACAAAAGAGAAGTACCACTCCATACTAGTGAGACATGCAATACAATACCATCAGGACTGAGGCTTTGTGGTCAAGGATTCATTTTCCAGCAGGATAACGACAGAAAGCACACTGCTAACCTTTGCATAATCTATCTCAACAAGAAAAAAGATGAAGGTGTTCTACAAATTATGAAGTTTCCTCCAGAAATTCCTGATCCTAATCCACTAGAGCATCTTTGGGACCATTTGAAGTCTGAAAGCTAAAAAAGAATATAACTTCTCTTGATTCTCTCTGGGAGAATATAGAAGAATGCTGCAACGGCATAACAAGATGTTATCCAGAAACTTGTCGAATCTATGCCTCACAGAGTGGAAGCTGTCATTAAAGCAAAAGGAGGTCATATCGATTATTAATAAGATTATGCCATTAAATTGTTAATTTCTTTACTAATTTATAATAATTACATTTAGCAGCAAATAATGTAACAATGAAAAATCAAATTTTGTTGGAATCATCATATATATTTGTATAATTTACAATAAATTGGGTGATTATAAGGTGGACGTAGACTTTTGAACGCCAATGTGTGTATATATATATATATATATATATATATATATATATATATATATATATGTGTGTGTGTGTGTGTATATATATATTGTAGTAATTATTATTTTACATGCATTTTTATTTAATTGTTAGTTAAATATACTAGCATGAAACTACGAAGAAAACAAATGAATAAAGAATTCCTCAATTACTTTGCTTTCGCATAAATTTCTTTATAAAAAATAATATAAAAGTGTATATATAGACTTCTCATTTAATTCTTTTGGTTGTATATATAAAGTGTAGTTATTTTCTATGGTCAATTTGTTGTTTTATTTATTTCAATTTTATTTATTTTATAGTTTATATTGGGATTTGTTTAAATGTGATTTAACCTTTAATAAATAAATAAATAATTTGGGATTCATTTTGAATGTATTGAATTAGTTCGAGCAAATTTAAGGAGAAAGTCTCTCTTGCCTTTAATAAATAAATAAATAAGTGGCAACTCTATATATATATATATATATATATATATATATATATATATATATATATAAATAATTAAAATAAATAGTGCTCTCTGGTAACTCATCTATATATAAATAAATAATTAAAATGATGGTATCTGGCAATTCCCCTTATATAAATAAATAAATAAGTGGTAACCCCTCCATATAATAAAAAGTGGTATCTGGCAACTCCAGACCCTCTATATAACAGATGCTGGGCCCCTGGACGCTCATTATGTGACGGACACCGGTGGAATAAAGAACTCTCCTCTCTCCTTCTTAGGTTAAGGCTTAGGTTAGGATTTCCCTTTGGGGGGTGAGGACATCCCACCTTCTCCCCCAAAGACCCTCCTCCTTTTCCTTTCTCTCCGTCTCTTAGGTTAGAGTTACCCCTTTGAGGGGAGGTCCTCCCTTCTCCCCTAAAGCTTCCCCCTTCATTGCAGCTTGGGGGATAACCCCTCCCCCTTGTTGCATAATCCCTCCCTCTTTTCAACATCCACTTCTCCCCTTTTCAACAACCCCTCCCCCCTTTGTTGCATAATCCCTTGCAGCATCCCCCTCTCCCCTTTGGAACACTGATCAACATTTGCAACATTGCAATTGCACTCTACCCTTTTTCGCCCATACTACTCAAACCCTTTCCCGTCTGTCCAATGTAAAAGGCATCACAAAGTACATAGCAATGCCTAAAAAGCCTGAGAAAAATGGAAGTACTAAAATATTCTTCGACAAAGTGCGAGGGTTATTATTCACACGATAGAAAGTTAGTTTTGCCTTGTTAAGACAAGATTCCAAAAAAGTAGGTGGGTAACACAAATCACTTTCAATACTGTTGATTTTTTCTAATTCGGCATCCATGTATTCCGGACACTGGCGATCCTAAGAACACGGAGAAACATTGAAGAAAATATGGTTTTCTTGATGGTGGTGTCATATCCGGAGTAAAAGTATACGTAGGGCAAATTGTTTGTTTTTCCGATAGATACTAAACTTAAAACCTGGGTTTTCCCCATGTACACGCACATCCGAAAACGGGATTGAGTTGTTTTGTTCAACTTCCAAAGTAAACTTAATGGAGGGGACTTGATCATTTAACTGAAGGAGGAAGTCATCCAGGTCACGATTCATGGGCCAGATACACAAAATATCGTCGACGTACCGCAACCATGGGATGCCAACCCCCAAGATTCTCGGAATGTAAGTTATTTCGAAAAACTCCATATAAATTTTGGAGAGGAGGGTCGACAAGGGATTACCCATGGCCATCCCAAAAACCCGTTGATAATATTCGTTATTGAAAGTGAATTCGTAGTCTTTGATGCAAAATTTAATGAGTTCCAAAACAATGTGTGCAGTAGTAGCAGGTCATACTTATGTAATTCTTGTGAGAGAAAGTCAAGCATATCGTCAATTACCACTTTTGTGAACAATGAGCAAACTTCGAAACTGATCAATCTATCGTTGGTTTCAGTGCGTATATTATTCAGTTTTTCAGTAAGGTCCATGGAATTTTTTACATGTGAATCAGAGATAGTTTCGAGAATGGGGGACAAAACTTTGACAAGCCATTTGGAGAGTTTATCGGTAATAGAACCCACAGAGCTAATAATAGGGCGCATAGGGTTGCCAGGTTTGTAGGTTTTAATAAGACCGTAAAGGTAGGGAAGAGAAGGCGAAGTGGACGTGAAAAGCGGAATTAAGTCCTTATGATTTTTAAGAATACGTTTCAAGACACGATTTAATGATTTGATGACGTCATCCTGCGGTTTATTCCTAAGCTTTCTGTATGTGGCGAGGTTCTGGAGAAGCTCGTTCATCTTCCTAATGTATTCCGCTTTGTCCATAATAACTATAGTGTTAGACTTGTCTGCTTTAGTAATATGGACTCCGCAGGATGACGTCATCAAATCATTAAGTCGTGGAACAGCAGAAAAATTGGCAATACAGAAGAGGTGGAAGCCCGACAGAGAGACACAAACCGAATATACAAATGGTCAGAAGACAATAACATGAATTTTAACACCGAGAAATTTCACTTCTTGAGATATGGAAGAAATGAGGAACTTAGGCAGCATACTATGCCCCAGATAGACAAGAAATTCAAAGGAGCACGAAAACAAAAGATTTAGGGGTAATAATGACCGACGATGCAAAATTTGCAACGCGGAATCAGATAGCGATAAACAAAGCAAAAAGAGTCGCCGGACAGGTGCTACGAACGTTCAGAAGAAGGGACAACACAATAATGATTCCCTTGTTGAAAACACCAAACATGCTAAAACTTGAATACTGCTCAGTTTTGGCCCTCGTATATATATATATATATATATATATATATATATATATATATATATATATATATATATATATGATGAATATCACGTGTCACTTTCGTGAAATAATTTTTCATATATATATGACTGAACTGAGATTGGTTCCCTGAGGTTTTTTCATGATACACACAGACCGTGCATGGAACAAGGAACTCTGGGAAAATTAAATCTACTATATTCCGAATAAGTAATGGTAGATATGGTAAATGACAAACACTATAGTTTTTCTTTTTCATGATCGCTTTCGACACCAGCTATCTGCAGAGAATCCAGCTTTG
The DNA here is from genome assembly GCA_023014485.1 of Bathynomus jamesi. NCBI lineage: Eukaryota > Metazoa > Arthropoda > Malacostraca > Isopoda > Cirolanidae > Bathynomus > Bathynomus jamesi. The sequence goes on along the minus strand of JAJOZX010000026.1, from coordinate 193,679 downwards.
GGACAGGATCTAGGAGTTACAGCTACACCTAGCCTAATATATCCAGAACCTTAATATAAGCAAAAGACTCGTTGCATTAGAATCGGATTGAATACATCAAAGAAAAAGAAAGACTATAGTGTTTGTCATTTACCATTACTTATTTGGACTATAGTAGATGTAATTTTCCCAGAAGAGTTCCTTGTTCCATGCACGGTCTGTGTATCATATATATATATATATGTGTGTGTGTGTGTGTGTGTGTGTCTGTGTGTGTTGTGTGTGTGTAAATGAATTAGGTCGACGTGGAATAAAGTAGAATTCCACGTCGTTCCATTCGATGTAATTCCGTTTCGACTTTATTTCAATCTGACCAAATGCAGCCTTATTTTAATTTGACCTCGTTCTCATGTAACCTAAATTAACCTACCCTAACCTAATCTAACTTAACCTAACAATAGCCCAGCCAAGCATAAAATAGTAGTTCGATCTAATTCCTGTACAAGCTAATTCGACCAACTTCCATTTTAGTCCCATTTTTTTAATTCGACTTTATTCCATTCGCCTACACTTCAATGTTCTTAGAAACCTGGTAAAAGTTCCTTTTGTCGGTCTCTCTTCACATGAAGGTCAAACCGGTGCCCCACCTCCAGTCCGAGCTTGATGGAGGAGCAAGTTGCTTTCTTGCGATCTCCATCGCGCATAGCCAGGCACACCCGGCTCATCTGGTATCGTTCTGAGCCAGGTATCTAGTCTTCTTTTGAAGATTTCAACTTTGACTTCTGTGACGCTCCTGAGGTCCTATGGAAGCTGGTTAAAAAGTCTTGTTCCCCTGACAACCAGGCTATTTTTCTTCAGTGATAAGCGTGTCCCTAACTGTCCCTTGTTGGCCCTTTAGTTTGGGAACACTACACATTCTACCTTTTCTCAGTTCATCCCTCTACTGTACGAAGGAAGCTTAACTCAGTAGGTCTTAAAGGATGTGTCGCAGCAAAAAAGCCACTTTTAAGGAATGGAAATAAAGAGAAGAGAAGAAAATATGCTTTGGAACACAAGTATTGGACATCTGAGACCGACTGAGTTAAACTTCCTTCGTCCAGTAGAGGGATCAACTGAGTCACCTGTTGTTTTTTCGAGATCTGCTGCAAGTGAAGTGCTGGATTTGCGTCTGTCCCGAAGGGAAGTAATCTTTAGATATTGTAGATCAGATGGAGAAAGCTTAGAAGGCCTCTCTAATCTAGGACGACCAACTGAGGGTCCCATTTGATCTCTGACGAGCCAAGATTGTTTTTACATCAGTTTTGGAAACACCTGTAGATTCACTTATTTTTCTTTGATTCAGTCCCTAACCATGCAAATGTTTTATTTTATATCTAATCTCATCAGAAATTGTACTTTTCGACATTTCTTAAGCCTGTGAAAGAAAAAAACAGCATGAATTAGGATTATAATGAGAAACGTTTTGGATAAATTTGTCTTTCAGAATTTAAGTGAATATGTCAATACTTTTAATTGTAAATATTGATATAACAATAGCGTAGGAGCATTTACTGCAGATCCATCATCAATAGTTCGCTAGATCTTTAAACACATGCGTTATAAGTAATATAATAAATCAACCTTCAAGTCCAATTTATGCAGACTAGAGGGTCATCCAGCTAATACAACTTTATACACTTAGTAATAATTTAGTTATACGTTAATATGAACCAGAGGTTCTAGTTAATGTGTATTTTAGTATCAAAACAAATTTTCATAGGACAGATTATATCTAATAGTTATCAGATTGACAGTGGACTCATACTTTTGCACGGTACTGTATATAATTAATATATATATATATATATATATAATTATATATATATATATGCAAAAATTACCCCGCCAGGATTTGAACCCGACACTTCTTGAGTGGAAGGCGAGGGCGTTACCAACACCCTATGGCAAGGTAAAATAGTGCAAAAACGTGTGAATATTTCAACACCTGAGGAAACATCTAACGCTTTCGCATCCAGAGGTGTTTTCAGTACTAACTCCCGTGCACTCTCGGTAATGGGAGCATTTCATTCAAATCTCTGGTGTTCAACCAGGGGGCATTTTTGCATTACGCAAAATCGTGCGTGTTCACGCATAATATCTCCTTCTCTGGGTCCCCAGTGTTACGCTAGAGATTTGAATGAAATACTGCCATTGCCTCGAGTGCAGGGGGTTAGTAAGGAAAACACCTCTAAAAGCTTAAGCGTTATGTATTCCTCGGGTGTTGAAGTATTCACTAGGCTCTACTAAATTGTACTTCGTCGTAAAGTGATGGTAGTGCCTCACCTTCGACTTAAAGAGGTGCTGGGTTCGAATCCTGAGAGACAATTTTTGTATTACGCAAAATCGTGCATGTTCATTCATGATATTCCACACACACACACACACACACATATAATATATATTATATATATATATATATATATATATATATATATATATATATGGGAATGAACTCAGAATGGTCCCCTGAGTTTTTTATGATACACACAGACAGTGCATGGAACAAGGAACTCTTCTAAGATAATTAAATCCACTATAGTCCGAATAAGTAATGGTAAATGACAAATACCATAGTTTTTCTTTTTCATGATGCTAGCCCGACGTGGGCAACGGGTCACTCGCAAAGAGATCCCATAAATATAGCTTCCCTCACCAGCTATCTGCAAAGCAGACAGGATCCAGCTTTGGGACATGGATCTAGGGTTTAAAGCAGCCTAGCCCTGCTACATTTAGAACCTCAATATAAGCAAAAGACTCGCTGCCTTCACGTCAGATTGAATACATCAAAGAAAAAGGGGTAACTATTATATTTTTAGCCAAAAACCAAAACTTAAATCTCAACTGGCAGAATTGAGCGTCCACTTTTCAAGGCACATAACATGTCCGTTTCAAGATGGGAATGAACTCAGAATGGTCCCCTGAGTTTTTTATGATACACACAGACAGTGCATGGAACAAGGAACTCTTCTGGGATAATTAAATCCACTATAGTCCGAATAAGTAATGGTAAATGACAAATACCATAGTTTTTCTTTTTCATGATGCTAGCCCGACGTGGGCAACGGGTCACTCGCAAAGAGATCCCATAAATATAGCTTCCCTCACCAGCTATCTGCAAAGCAGACAGGATCCAGCTTTGGGACATGGATCTAGGGTTTAAAGCAGCCTAGCCCTGCTACATTTAGAACCTCAATATAAGCAAAAGACTCGCTGCCTTCACGTCAGATTGAATACAACAAAGAAAAAGGGGTAACTATTATATTTTTAGCCAAAAACCAAAACTTAAACCTCAACTGGCAGAATTGAGCGTCCACTTTTCAAGGCACATAACACTGTCTGTGTGTATCATAAAAAACTCAGGGGACCATTCTGAGTTCATTTCCATCTTGAAACGGACATGGTATTTGTCATTTACCATTACTTATTCGGACTATAGTGGATTTAATTATCCCAGAAGAGTTCCTTGTTCCATGCACTGTCTGTGTGTATCATATATATATATATATATATAGAGAGAGAGAGAGAGGTAGGCCATTCAGTTAAGTGCTACACTGAATTTATGAATGTGGTACTTTTTTACATTTTTAAATTGTGTATCTTAAGTGATGTTAGAGTGTTTTTGAATCGCCGTTAATTTGTTGTGAACACAAAAGACTTTAACTTTCCGTTTAAGGTCAACACACCCAAATGTCAAAGGTCAAAACAGAGAAAATGTAAATCTGAGATTTAGACGAAATTGTCCCATACGTCCATTATGTAGCAATAAAGAGGATTTCCACTTTGTTTGTGTGTGTGTGTGTGTGTGTGTGTGAGAGAGTTTTGCTCGGTTTATGAAGTTGTTTTCTCGAAGGAACGTTGTAGTTTTGAGATTTTCTAATTCTTGCGAGGTATTTTCCCATTGCCTCTAAGTTTTACTTGTACGAGATACTGTAGGTCGAGGGAGCTACTTTGCCATTTTTAAAATCTAGATATCTAAAAATATTAGTCGTATCTAAGTGAGATTAGGCGAATTTGGTCTAGTTAATAAATTGAACTCACAAGTCAGATAAAATTAATATATGTGTGTGTGTGTGTGTGTGTGTGTGTGTGTGTGTGTGCAGTATCAATACTTTAGACGGAGGTGATGTTTTTGTTATATATATATATTAGCCTAATCTTAACCAATTTGATGTTACCGGTTTATAGCGTAAAGTTGGCACTGGCACTATAATAATGATAATAGTTAATTGATTGATAATGAGTGATGGTTAATGATAAGGCTGGAGTCACCCATTTATAATCACCAACTTGTAGTGGCCTACGGCTCACCGATTTGATGTGGCTAAGAAAAGGCTTACTATAATTACTGAATAAAATTATGAAATTAGGGTCACCAATTTGGGCCTACCGCCCAAATAAACAATATTTAAATAGGAGAGAAAAATTACCTTGTTGTTTTGTGTTTAATTAGGAAAATAAATCAATTATTTGTTCACAGCAATTAACAGTTCAATAAAGGTATTTGTAATGATTAACAATTATAAAGGGTGATCCAGAGAAATGGGACCCAAAAGAAACCCCTGTAACTCTTAAAGTATAAGTCCTTTTATAAAATCATACGCATCATTCGAAAGAGGATAGTTACAAGTTTGTACAGGATTGTATAGGTTTTGACAATACAATACAATACAAGATAAGATACAAAACAAAATAAAAGTGTTAATTAAAACTAACCCTTCAAGATGACTGCATGGACTGTGGAACAGCTGCGTTTCATAACTGAGCAATATTATTATGAGCATGGAAGAAGTGTAGTTTCAGCTCAAAGATCTTTCAAGACAAATTTTCAGATGTCAAAATCACCTAAGAGCTGAAACTACACTTCTTCCATGCTCATAATATTGCTCAGTTATGAAACGCAGCTGTCCCACAGTCCATGCAGTCATCTTGAAGGGTTAGTTTTAACTAACACTTTTATTTTGTTTTGTATCTTATCTTGTCTTGTATTGTATTGTATTGTCAAAACCTATACAATCCTGTACAAACTTGTAACTATCCTCTTTCGAATGATGCGTATGATTTTATAAAAGGACTTATACTTTAAGAGTTACAGGGGTTTCTTTTGGGTCCCATTTCTCTGGATCACCCTTTATAATGGCATTTATATTATGCTAAAAATGACTGAGTATTAACAATAAGAAATGCTTATACAGTCTAATTGTTAAGTAAGTACAAAGATGATAAACACTAATTTAGGTAGGCTAATGACATGCCGAGTGAACACAGAATAAATAACGAAGCCTATTGAACAGAAGTAAGGGAAATAATGCCCGTACGGTCGGTACAGTAAGTGGGTAAGGCCGTCAAGATTGAAAATCGGTGATCCGTAAGCCACTACAAGTTGGTGACCCTGGGGTGACTATAAATTGATGACTCCAGCCTTATCATTAACCATCAATCATTATCAATCAATTAACTATTATCATTATTATAGTGCCAACTTTACGCTATAAACCGGTAACATTAAATTGGTTAAGATTAGGCTACTATAAATTGGTGACCCTGCAGTGACTGTAGACCAGGTGAGGTTTGACCGTATTGCGTTTCGCCCGTCGAAGATGACCTTGAAGACGGTAGGAGAGCGTGTTGAAATACTTGTTGAACGGGCGCCGATCGAATTGTGGTGGAGGATGAGCGACGAGCGAAACGGGTTTGTGGCCTGTAGCTTAATAGGAGGTTTACGAACCTGGGCCTCGAAAGGTGCTTCTGTAGTCAGGTTCGTCTTGCCGGCGAGAGGATGAAAGTTGACATCCGGTAGACAACTGGTAAGGGGCCAACGGAACACCTACAGCAGTAATGTTCTTTCTTGCAGGATGGAATTGTAGAGTCGCCTCAAGTGTTGCTTCGTTCTGTATAATTGAAGTGTGACTTGGGACTGAGGTAGGCTGAGGTCGTAATGGCGCTACGTAGAGAGAGTAGATTCACGAGGAGGCAGTAACTAGCGGAGTGAGGGCGAATTCCAGTGAACTCTGCCTTATATAGGCTCGTAAGACGCTAACTTTTCGCGGGCCTTTTGGGGAAGACACAAGCATCCTTTTGGTTCTGTTTCCTTTGAACACCACGTGTGTTTTTCGCTTCCTGATGATTCTAAGATGTTTGCAAACGGCGAAGGAGATGGAATTCCTCCGTCTATTTCTGTTTCTGGCCTATATATATATATATTAATATATATATATATATATATATATGATAATGATAGGGACTATTCTGAGTTCAATCCCATATATATATATATATATATATATATATATACACCGTATATACTCGTGTATAGGTCGAGTTTTTAAGACTGAATTATTAGGCAAAAATTAGGGGGTCGACCTATAGAAGGGTAACATTTTCGTGGGGTTGAAATCCGTGCACGATGGGGAGGGCTAGTTGCTACTGTTAGCTTCAGACGTGAAAAATATTTACCATTTAGTACCAGTAAACAATAAAAACATAAAATATGTACCAATTATTAAAATTACCAAATATGTACCAAATTATTAAAATTACAGAATGGTAGTACGGGATGATATAAAACAAAATGAATACATTTTTAAAAGTTTATTTAAAAGTTTATTTATATGCCATAAAATATGGTGCTTTATTACCCTATTTGTTGTTCCACTACCCTCAACAACTAGGGTCGACCTATACACGAGGCATATGATAAATTAATGATTTCTTGGCCAAAAATCAAGGATCGACCTATAAACGAGATCGACCTATACTTGGGTTATTATTATTATTATTATATAATGCCAATATGGGCAAATAACTCCAACCAAATCGACGCTCCAAATTTGGCTACTGTATGTAATGAAGTTGAAAAAAACGCAAGTGTAGACATTTTTTGCTAACTGTATAACGGCCCAATGAATAAGTAATAAATTCATTAATGTTTCTTCTCAAGAAGCGAATACTAATTTCAAGTTGCAACATACCACAAAAGCATTCATTTAAATACTTTTTCTGCCTTTCAGTTTCAACAATACTAATTTACATGTAAATATTAAAGTGCCTGATTTTCTAATGAAAGTCAACAATAAGCATCGTGCATTTCCTTTCACACACACACACACACACACACGCACACAATATATATATATATATAATATGCACTAAAATCACAAAATAACACGTGACCTTATTAATAAGCAAACAACCACAAGGAAAAGGAAACACAAAGTCCGAGCGCTTTCGTGATATATTCACGAAAGCGCTCGGACTTTGTGTTTCCTTTTCCTTGTGGCTGTTTGCTTATATATATATATATATATATATATATTATATGGTTCAACATTGTAACTTTTGTTATCACAAAAATTTTGAACAAACCAACACACTTTATTTTTTATTTTTCCTGCATGTGTCATATCACTATTTAATAAAATGGTCATGGTCATCCACGCATCTGGATGACAGATGTCACTCACACACTGAAGTTCTCAACACAATGCACCATGTTTCCTGAAACCCTTTGTATCTCACGTTTAATATCATTTTATTGTGCATACTTCAAGTGTCTGTGGCTTGTTCTGATGGGCTTCTCCTTGAAGGTATCCCAAGAGAAGTAGTCTCCTGGAGACGACGAATCAGGAGAATATGGCGGCCAATATTTTCAGTCCACCTTGTCATCAGCTGCTTTTCTAGAAAGAGTTCTTCCAAGGATTCCAGTGAGACATCTGCTTTGCGGGATAGAGCGCCATCCTGTTGGAAGATCAGTGTCCATATCCACGCCACAATTCCTTCTTAATTAAAGTTAAAGCAGGAAAAAGCTTTCTGAAGAGACTAATATACCATTCGATATTGGCGGCCACTGTTTGTTCTTCGTTCTCAAACCGGTAAGATCCTATGATGCGTCCACGCCCAATAACGCACCAAACTTTGAAGTTTTCTGCAGGAAATAGTGTCTGCACGTGGTGATGATGTGGTTATTCTACCTTTCATTTTATGTAAATTTTGATTGATTTTATATTATATTATATATATATATATTATATATATATATTATATATATATATATATATATATATATATATGTGTGAAAATGCGGTTCATCGCTGAGCAAAATATCGTCTGTTCACTACTTTTGGAGATCATTTGACAGAATATGTATCTTTCAGCCTTGTTTCTGTCAGTCTGACTGGCCAAGGTTTAGCCAATCTGGCCATTCTGTTTGGAAACAAACAGATCTTTTGTCAAGATGCGCTGGACTGGGGATCTGAACATGCCCACTTCTCGTAAAAATCTGCGCTGCCGATTTACATGGAGATCTCTCGGATTGTTTGTGGCGTTCTAGCTTCAACAAGGTGACCAATATGACCCTTCTTTCTGTTTTAGATACGTTCAGTCTCTCTATTTCTTTAATAAATGCATTATTGACTTGCAGTCTGGAGCCTTCTTGTTTAATGAGTCTTTCCTGAATTGCCACTGCAATTTTTATGGGTTCTGGTGAGTAGTGTGGGCGCAAAAAGGGAAATTGCAAATGCAATCACAATGTTGCAAATGTTTGATCAATGTTGCAAGACCCTCTTTCTTGCATGACCCCTCCCATCCTCTTGTTGCAAGACCCCTCCCACCTTGTTGCAAGACCCATGCCCCTCCCCCTTGTTGCATATCCCCCTGCCCCCTCCCCTTTGTTGCATATTCCCCTGCCCCCCTCCCCCTTGCTGCAAGAACCCTTCCCTCCTGCGGCCACAAGCTGGGGGAATCAACCTAACCAAGAGAGATAGGAGGGAGAGAGAGAGACCATCCTTCGCCTGCATCCGCCAGACGCATAATAAAGCTCTTGGTCTTTGCACTTGGCTTAGAAGATCCTAATCAGCCAGTTGGTTTAATTCGCCAGCTGGCTTAGAAGGCTTAATCTGGCTTAGAAGGCGTAAATGGCTTGTTCAGGTACACATTATTATTTTTTAGTTGCCAGATTGTACTATTTATTTAATTAAAGCATATATTCTTGAGAGTTGGCTTAGAAGTCTTAAGCAGCCAGTCGGTTTAGAAGGCATAACCTGCCGTTTGGTGTGTATATATATATATATATATATATATATATATATATATATATATATTTATTTATCTATTTAATTAAATAATATCGTTTATATATACAACCAAAAGAATTAAATAAAACACTATTACATCATTCTGTTTATTTAGACGAATTATTGGAAATGATTTCATGAAATACAAAGAAAATAAATACACAATCAAATTAGTTCATTCTATACAGTGTTTAAACGAGGAATATATGCAATAAAAAATAATAATAGTATAAGAAATACACAAGTTGAACGAAGAATATATATATACAATCAAAAAATAATAACAGTATAAGAAATACACAAGTTGAACGAAGAATATATATATACAATCAAAAAATAATAACAGTATAAGAAATGCACAAGTTGAACGAAGAATATATATATATATATATATATATATATATATATATATGAAAATTATTTCACGAAAGTGACACGTGAAAAATATTTATGATGAATAAAACCACGAAGGGAAAAAGAGCACCACTTTGTGTTTCTTTTTCCCTTCGTGGTTTTATTCATCATACATATATATATATATATATATTATATATATTGTTGTGCGCAACCCCTTAATTTATGTGTTGCGCACCTTTTTTTCGATTGCACTTATTTCTTACGCGCGTGTTCGTTTATGTCAGGATGACTCTGCCTATCCACTCGGATGGCCTTTCAATTTTATACGCGTAGTTTCTCTCGGCTTACTTGAAGCCCACTATGAATTTTCAAACTTTCAATGTTAATTTACCCTCAACTTACAAGAGAGGCCTACTACAAGGTAGCATAAAAACGACACACTCCCTCTTATGAAGTTTATTTAATTTCACTCCAATTAAGACATAAATTGAAAGGAAATATACGGATGCGCGATTACAAATTTTGTTTAAAAAATCAAATTCTTAATTTAAAGAAAATGTTTGCAAGCATTTAAGTCTCAAAAAAACATTTATACAGAGGTGTTTTTTATTTGCGTGTAACTTTAAAAACAGCACTAAATTCAAATTTCGTAATCTAAGGAGAAGTTTACAAAACGTTTACTTAAAAAAATTTGGGAAATTTACTCTCAGCAGTTTTGCGCAAGTTCCGCAAATTCTTCCAGGAAAAAAGTCCGTCAAATAAATTAGATTGCTTCTCACAATAACTGAATGGTCATGCACTAACTTCCCGGGTTTCCACCTTCAACACCAGATATTGACTCTTCCCTGAGGAAACCTAATATGTCGCAAACTTAATTCAAATTTTAAGTACAACGTCAAACAGTTTTAACTCAACTTAGAAATTTTCAATCACGCCACAGAGCCTAAAGATTCATTCTTTACAAGCCACTACAAGTTACACCTCAGGATTACAAGAACTCCTCCCTTTAGTGTCTAAAGAGCCTATCAAAACCATTTTCATTACATGACATCATTCGTACAAAAATTACTGATCTTCTATTGGCTCTAATCTCAACTTCGTTAAATTCTACGCTCCGCCTTTCTTAAAGAAATTTGAAAATTAAAATTTGAAAATTTGAAAATTTAAATTTTTAATTTTAAAATTTAAAACAAAAATTTTAAATTTTCGCTCGAGTGTTTTCCTCAGACGAAACCAAGAATAAACAAACCGAAACTACAAGGTTCAATATGAAACGGACCCTTGTTAAGCTATATTTGACCTTTGAACTCGACCATAAACCTACCCAAGACTGTCAAACAATAAGTTCTCTTCTCTGATTACGCACTCAGCCTTCGGCTATACTCAGGGTATCGGCACTCTTTACTTTGGTCGGTGTTCATTTTAAAAAATTTAAATTTTCACGCGAAATTAAATCGATTTCAAAATCACTTCACTCTTTCTTTCTACCCTTTGTATTTACATTTTGATATGGGATTTCAGCACACAAATTTGCCGTCACAACAATATATATAATAAAAAAAAATTTAAAATAATAATATAAGAAATACAGTCTTAAACGATGGAATATAATCATCAAAATAATAGTACAGGAGAAATCTATATATACATTTTTATTAAATAATTAAATATATAGAAAATATAATAAATATACTGCAAAACCCTCAAAATACATACACTTTATGTTCTACTGCGCTTAACTAAATCACTAAACTCACACGTGATCGAGGCTACAGTTACATCATTGCTGCTTTGCACTATACAATAAATATGATTTAACATTATTTCACCGCTCAAGTTATAGGGATGCCTATACTTGATGTAAAGGGCCTTCATATCGTTCAATACTATTTTTGTGCCCACTTTACATTCGGCTGGCAAGTTATCTTTAAACACAGACAGAATACCTTCAAAAGCACGTACAAAGAGGTCATCGTTAGCCACAACATCATTATTAAGTACAAGTTTATAAACACTTCTTTCCAATCGAGGGTTTATTCTTACCAAACCGAGCTACAGTTACATCATTGCTGCTTTGCACTATGCAATAAATACGATTTAACATTATTTCACCGCTCAAGTTATAGGGATGCCTATACTTGATGTAAAGGGCCTTCATATCGTTCAATACTATTTTTGTGCCCACTTTACATTCGGCTGGCAAGTTATCTTTAAACACAGACAGAATACCTTCAAAAGCACGTACAAAGAGGTCATCGTTAGCCACAATATCATCATTAAGTGCAAGTTTATAAACACTTCTTTCCAATCGAGGATTTATTCTTACCGAACCGAGCTTTTCAATCGTGAACTCATCTTTACAATTCATACCGGCAGTTGAAATAATCTTCTAAGTCGTAACGACAGCTGCTCATTATAAAAAGATACAATTTTTCAGGGTGAACGGTGTAGGTGAGCTCAGCCCTGTGCCGCTCAAGTCCTTTGTACCAAAGTTCATGATATTTTGAAGAATCTAAACCTTTTAAATAAGCATCCAACTCTAGACCATTCTCTCCTTGTTCAGTTCTACATTCGGTAAACCTGTCGAGCAGAGCGGTGTATGCGTATTCAAGAACCGTATCAAAATAAAAAATATCCGTAACACGCGCGTCTAATATAGGTTTCATCTTCCGGAAACCGACAATTTCAAACATTCTGTCGAGGATGAAACGGTTTCGCGTTGGGACAAGAACGTTATTACTAGAAGCATTCTTCCACGTCAATCGTATATCAATGCATGGTTGATCGTTATTTATACACAACGTACAAAAAATGGCATATGAGGGGGTGTCACTAATCTGTTCGCTTCTTGTGCCTACACGTGCAGGTATTTTATAACGATCCTCATTCCACTTCTCAACTACCACGAAGACTCTATCAATCTCCTCAACACTTAAATAAACAACGTTCCGTTTACCAGAGTTTCTTTGTCTACAAGTCGTTTCCAGTACATAGTTAATGGCACCGGTTTTACGCCTGAACACGCGCAATGACTTCGTTACGAACATATCGTATACGGCATTGAGAATGCTGCTCAAAGGAAGCTCTATCGTATTCTATTGTGAGGAGTGCACGTCCAGGCGGTTCAAGCTCTGAAATGACTATGAGCCACAGGTGGGCGGACCGGCTCGACGGGAGGTGTAGAGGAGTGTCACACCATAAGTAATACATGAAGCAATAGCGGTTTTAATGTTTTATCACTCCCACTCCCCAGAATGCGCTCCAGACATTTTCGTTCAGGGGGATTTTCACGAACTAAACACATTTTATTTGAGAGAAACATATGCCCATATTTTTCCTTTTTGCTTAGCAGACAATACTCGTCTTTAAATGCTATTAACAATTCACGCAGGCCTTTAGCCACAACCTTACTACAAACCTCGTCATGATATATAATAATGTAGTGGTAAAAATACTTAAGATTCTCCATTATGACAAGATTTAGATTCTTAGCCGCAGGGTACGAGTACTCGATATGATGGATGCAACATGACATAATACCGTTTGTCATACCACTCGTCAACAAGACTCACTAACCATAACCGTTGCTTCTCTTCTGCACGTGTTGTTTCTTCCACTTCGCGGTATATGTAAGGTTTTATAAAGTTTAGTCTGACAACATAGGTCAATACATCGCTTGTACCACGAAATCCTGCGATGCAATCGTCAGTATAGCTGTAGAGTATTTGTACCTCTTGTTCCTCAAGCTTCGCACGGTTCAATATAGCCTTAAAAGTATCAAAGGAGGGAGGGATAGGGAGTCTTTGAGTATCCACCACATCTTCACACTTTGCCGAACTCGCAATATTAAAGGTAACCATTACTATTTTTCGTCTACGTGGGATTTATTCAAATGCACGTCTGAGTTCCAGGGCTTGTAGCGGTCAACTGAGCACGCAGGGGTAGAGATCAGGGCTGCCACTGACTTAATGAAAGAAAACCCAGATCGTACACTAAAAAAACCTAGATGATCCTCAAAAAAACCCCAGATCACCAATACTGGAGCACCAATACAATTTTTTTTTTTTTTAATTTAGTACCAAATGAAGCAATTTATTGCCAAATTGTATTTAGTTATATATATTCATTCAAATTTCAATGCAATTTACTATGACACAAAATATAAATCAAGCGAAAATTGCACGCACACGCAATGCAGGCTAATGCCCGCCCATGACTAATGCTGCCAAATAATAAACTGCAACATGTTCGTAACATGACAAGATAGAGAAATAAATGAATTAAGGGTAACAAAACTAGATATCCTAAAAGCAATAGATAAATTAAAAATGGAGAAATCTCCAGGGCCAGATGAAATGCATCCAATAGTCATAAAAGCTGCCAAAAAGAATATAGCACAGGCACTAGAAATTATTTTTAATAAATCATTGATATGTACTGAAATTCCAGGGGATTGGAAGAAAGCAAATGTGGCTCCAATCTTTAAAAAAGGAAATAGAAACTTGCCAAAAAACTACAGACCCATCAGCCTCACCTCCATTATTTGCAAATTACTCGAAAGTATCATTAGAGGTAAAGTTACTGAGTTCCTTGAAGAGTGCAACCTTATAAATGATAGCCAGCATGGCTTTCGAAATGGAAGGTCCTGTCTAACCAACTTGATTGAATTTTATGATGGAGTCCTATTGCATTTGGGCAATAAAGAGCCAGTAGATATAGTATACTTAGACTTTGCAAAGGCATTTGATACTGTTCCTCATGCAAGATTGTTAGTAAAAGTTAGAGCCCATGGTATAAGAGGTAATATAGCTGACTGGATAGAAGAATGGCTGAGAAACAGAAAACAGAGAGTTCATCTAAATGGAAATAAGTCTACTTGGAGACCCGTATTGAGCGGAGTCCCACAGGGGTCTGTGCTGGGACCTCTGCCTTTTGTTGTCTATATAAATGATCTAGAGAAGGGCTTATCATGTAAAACCTCAAAATTTGCTGATGATACAAAATTAGGCCATAATGTTAAGTCAGTAGCAGGAGCAATGACAATACAAAAAGACAGACAGAGTAACAGCCTGGGCAGATAAGTGGGAGATGAAATTTAATGTTGATAAGTGCAAGGTTATGCATATTGGGTCAAAAAATCCAGAATTTGAATACAATATGAATGGAATTTGGATTAAAAATGATGATAAAGAGAAAGACTTGGGTGTCACTGTGACTAATGAACTTAAACCCTCAAATCACTGTATGGTAATCAGAAATAAAGCAAATGCTAGACTCAATCTCATGCAGAGACACATTGAATACAAATCACCTAATATTATAAAGCAACTATACATTTCATATGTGAGACCCCTCCTCGAATACTGTATTCAATTTAATAGTCCCTATTTGATACAAGATATTTAAAAACTGGGAAAAGTACAGAAACGAGCAGCAAGAATGATCCCATCTCTAAGACAAATGACATATAAGGAAAGACTAGCGTATCTAAACGTGTTCTCATTAAAAAGGAGGAGGTTAAAGGGTGATATGATAGAGGTGTATAAAATGATAAAAAGGTTGGATAAGATAGATTTTGATTCTCTTTTCATTAAAGATCACAATAACCAGACTAGAGGTCATAGTATGAAATTATTTAAGCCAAGATGTAGAACAAATTTAAGAAAACATAGTTTTACAAACAGAGTAATTAAGTTTTGGAACAGTCTGACAGAAGAAGTGGTGACTTCAGATACACTTGATTCTTTCAAAAGAAGGTTGGATAGTTTGATGTCTGCAAGAGACACCTGGTGATGGTGTTTAAGCCCATTTTTATTGCATGAATGGGACTAGTTTATTTTATATATATTATGTGCATTTAGGTGATAGATCCCACAGCTCAACACAAGTGTTGTGGGATATAGAGAGGCAGCATCTTGGGTTAGGGGATACTCTTTGTCCTTACACACCCCATTTAAAGAGATTCCTCTGCCGAGCGGTGCCCCCCATAGTACTGTGAGGTATTGAAAAACTCATGATCTTCACTTGCCCCACAAACACCTTTAAATGGGAGACCCAAAATGGGTGCACACACATTTCTACATTACTGTACAGTCTTTACAGCCACACCTACACTTTTCCTCCTAAGTATATATATTGTAATGTATATGGTTGTAATTGTGACTTGGTCCGCAATTGATATGGACCGTGACTTATTTTTGGTTGGCAAGGTACTGGTATTGATGGGTACCGTAATGAAATTGACTGGATTCTTTGGATCTGATATATTTGCATGTCAGTTATAAATAGATATAGAATGTAACATATTTGTGGATAGTAGCCTATTATGAATTGGATCCTCTGGATCCAGAGATTCTGTCTTTAGTTTTAAATTGATAATTAGTTTTGTAAAAATTGGTTGCTGCCAATGTACAGGCAGTTTTTACATAGTGAAGCCACCTCAATGGGCCGAAGTGGCCCCTAGTGTGCCCACTATAAAAATTTCTTATGTTCTTATGTTCTTATTCAGAGTAAGCTCCAAAGTCAGTTAAACAGTAAATTTATAACTGTGATTTGCTTTAAACATCAGTATCGTTTTAACAAATTTGTATCAGTATGTATAAATACGCAGAACTGAATAATTAGTAAAACTGATCGAAACGTTTAAGCAATGATTTGTTGTGACATGTTTCTAACATGTTTATGAAATGCAATGTTTAATGGAACTCAATTTTTCTCATTCTTATTTATGCATTACCAAATTTAGCTCATTTCATTACCAGAATACCAAATAAATTTTTAAATACAAAATTGCTTTTTCATTACCAAATTTGCTCAGATTTCGTTATTAATAATACTAGATGGTAACCCTGGAGTCGAGAATTTTTGCCAGTTTTGCGCAAATGACATCCTCCTTACAAACATGCAACTTTATTGTCATAGCATTTCAAAAAACGCTTTATGATATTACCAAACAAAGCGTTGTTGCATTATATTTTATTTAGAGTGGTAAAATTCGGTGCATTTTATTTGTCTGCCTTACTTTAAGCCTAAAAAAAACCAGATTTCATTAAATTTTTAAAATTAAAGCCAAGAAACCAAGGAAAGTGTTGAAAAACCAAGATCTGGGTGGAAAAACCTAGCAATGGCAGCCCTGGTAGAGATATGCCCAGGTAGTAGCAGGAGTCACGTGACCATTGATCGATCATACAGGGGGCGGAGCTTAGAACTTCCTCCTGTACATACGCACACACACACACACACAAAGGAAAAAGTGAAACGCTAATTGAAACACGATTTCTTTAATAAATATATCATTGAATTATTCAAGGGACTATATATTTACAAATACACGTAATAAATAAAATAAACATCGTTAACAAGTAAATAGACACACACACACACACACACACACATATACAGGGTGTCCGAGAATTATCTGTACAATTTTTGGCTATTATTAAAAGTCAACCATGAAGTGTAGAAATTCCAGTGTTGTCCCATTTTACAGAGAATCTCATTAAGTTTTTTCTGATATCAAGTTTTGACAAGTTTTTTAGAAATTCCAGTGTGTCCGAACATTATCTGTACAATTTCATCTTTTAATAAAATTCTTGATAACACACGTAAAATTCTTAAACAAGATTATTTAGAATCTGTATTTTCAAAAGTTTCTTTTATTAAAGTAACGTTGTTACAAACATTCGATATGTGCACCATTAGTGATTCGCAAAACATCCAATCGATACTCCAAATGTTGCCATGTACGCTGCAGCATATCCACATCAATTCGCTCAATAGCAGCTGTGATTCTTGCTTTTAAATCATCAATGTCTGTCACCCGCGTGCATTTCTAAAAAACTTGTCAAAACGTGGTATCAGAAAACACTTAATGAGATTCTCTGTAAAATGGGACAACACTGGAATTTCTACACTTCATGGTTGACTTTTAATAACAGCCAAAAATTGTACAGATAATTCTCGGACACCCGGTGTATATATATATATATATATATATAATAAAAAACAATCAAGGATTATCGTATCCAAAGGGTACGGTATCATAGGTACCAGGCACCTGGTAACATTTCCTCTAAGTATTATGGTATACCTTCGTACCCCTAAGTTCCTTCACGCCACCCAACTTCTGCGCCCGAAAATTGTGGGTACCTACACTCAGTTCGGGCGGCTGGTCGCCCTCATCTTCCAAGCACACTAGATCCTTCAACGATTCAAAGTTAACGACTCGCCGATTCACCTGGTTGAGCGTGATACTCTTAGCCTTCACGATATATTTCATATCTCCCCCACCCTTACCCGTACCCCATAAGCTTTTGGCCCTGTTGATAAAAAGGAGTTAGCGTATGCGATGTCTCCATACTCATCCTTGATCTCATCAGTCAACTCTCCGAGGAATTCACCAATAGGCGGCATGTATTCACCCTCCCTCGTTGTGAATATCACACTATCGGTATCGGCGTACAGAACTCTCCGACCAAGAGAATGCAATAGACCCCAAAGTTTGATGCGTGCTTAGGCCGTTGTGAAGCTGGCTACAGGTATGTTTGTAACACATGATGTGTCTGTGGCCAACTCAGTAATGTACTTTATTATGTATGTATTACCTACATTCATGATCTCCATGACCTCTTTATCGGGAACGTTGGCATAGTCCCACACTTCATTATAACTTTGTGCCAAATGAACGTTCCCGTTGCCTTTATTCTTTGCAAATTTTCCCCAAAGACTGTTTAGACACAACTTTGCAATAAAGCGCTTGCCTGGGTTCTTTACAATTTTGGAACGGTCAAGCTGTAACCCTTCACGTCACGGTAACGCTGAATATAAGCCGATTTTTCATCTTCGGTATTAACTCCTCGCGAATACCCTGATGCCTCTACCTTATCCTCCAAAAAAGTGCTTATATATGGAGTGAAAAGGTTGGGTAGCTTCTGAAACCTCCACACCTCATATATCTTCAATATTCTGTAGCCATTGCGAACGGCTAAGGACAGCTCAGGACTTGTACATACACCTCTGATCTTACGCTGGTTGGTTGTGTGATTACAAGCCCCATTGTTCCCCTCTTCTCACTTCACGCACAGAGGAAACATAAGCTCGTGGTCTATAACGACGGGTAAGATCGGCATCCATAAATCGCGAGTGGGGAGCACATCTACGAAAGAAAGACCGAAATAGTACTTGTTCAAATTTATTAAGAACACCTCGATGGTGGGCAGGTCAGGTGCCACCAGTTTTTCAGGTGCACCTACGGGGTACGGATTGTTCTTCATCACGTAGCGATATAAAGAACAGAGGTCGTAGTAATGGAGTTTCACACCCTCCGTAGGCGGAAAGTATAGCTTGAAGGGATTTCTACGCCCTCCGAACAAGCTATCATCACATTTGAGAGGATCCAGCACCAATGAACACTTGATCGCGTTTATTTCTTCACGGTACTGTCCATTTCTTTCCATCCGTGCGTCATACTCATGCTCCCACAAGACCTTGGTAGTGAACTGGGCGCCTATAAGATGATCGCGAGTGCGGGTCCATGCAAGACTGCCGACAGGAGATCTACCGTGGATATCTCCTACGATTTCACACTCACGACGGGGGCATGCGTGCCACCAGCAACCGTTAAAGGAGTACACAGTCTTCTCACCAGTGGCACGGTTTTCCCTTAGACCATCGACCCAAAAAAACACGACCATTAATCTTAATGGGTACTTCCCCTGTGTTGCGGGCATGCTTTATGTATACACCTGTCTGCTGCTGTATGTGTATGAGCCAGTAAATAGCCTTGTTCCCATAACTGCGAAGGTTGTTTCTGTGAATGAGGGCTGAAGTGTCTTTACGCATGAAATTGTTCTTCAACACCGTAAAGCACACTGAGACGATCGTGGTTGCGACTTGCAACGGATCGCATTTGAAACGGTCTATGTACAATTGTACATCCTTGTAAAGGCCTGGAAACATACTCTAAGCACGCGCACATCATTGACGCAATAATGCTCACATTCATCAGCTATATTGTTAGGATTATCTTCATTAAAACTGTTGTAGTAGCGGTCAAAATCTTCACGTTCACCTGTACTCATACATTCATAGTTAAAGTAATGCTTGGGTGGAGGTAGTCCTACGTAATTTAAACCTCTTATTTGCATCTGTATAAGTTTGTTGCCTCTTTTCAAGGGATCACCTGTAAATATCTCAGATGACTCGTGCTCAAGCAGCTCCTTATAAAGGAACTGTGTGTCAAATTTTTCCCCGTTATGGGCAAAAATATAAACAGTCATTTTTTTTTAACTTGTCCGCTAACTTGACAATATAGGACACAAAGAGTTTCGCGGGACTGTCGTGTGCAATCGTTTTAAAAAAGTTTGTCCGCTTACCACATTTGTGACACTCATCACACTCGACATCCATGCACTCATCACAGATAGTCTGGCTTACAAGTAGATGTGGTATAACCTCTTTGGTTTCAGCATCCGTATATGTTTCTATATCGTAGTACACAGTTATACATACATGCTTTACTACAACCGCCTTATATTTCTCATGACATGTAGAACAGTGAATTTCATCACATTTATGCTTGAAATTCTCCCAATTATCCTTCATATGAAACACACCACATTCACAGATTCTCATTTTCCTGCACGTGCCAATTAACTCATGGAGCTCAAAACAGTTATTATTGAAAAATCTGTGTCTGTATACATCATAGTCCCTCTTCTCAGCTTCAAACACACGGCTTACACATTTGGAGCTTTTACGCTGCGCACATACCATGTGGCAGGCACGTCGCCAGGTCTATAATCATAGGGGGGCAATTCATAGATGTAGGGGGCAACACACACACATATATATATATTATATATTAGTGGTGGACCGGATGTCAGTTTTTCAACATCTGCGGATGCGGATTTTTAATTTCGATATCCGCGGATGCGGATATTTAGTTAATCTAGCAATATAATATAGAATTATGAAGATATGACATAATTTTTCAAATTTCGTGATATTACTATTATGGCAGGCATTTTGAAGTTTATATATTTGTTTGTTCATTAATAATTATTAATACTTTACAGGAAATGTGCATGACTGTGCCTTATAAGCTACTTTATAAGCTAATTTAGTTGTACATTGCATAATTTATTAGAGGTAATATCCGCATAACATCTGCAGTCAGAAGTGCGGATGCGGATGTTAAAAATGATGCGGATATCCGGTCCACCACTAATATATATATATATATATATATATATATATATATATATATATATATATATATATATAAACAGTTTTATTAGCTTTAGCTATGGCAACACAATTATTCAGAATAAATTAAACAACTGCTAGTAGTAGTCATAATAGTGGTAGTCATAATAGTGGTAGCTTTCACTCAAAAACTTCCTTAATTTCATTTATTTCATGTACTAGCATCACAGAACCCTTTTCTACTTGTAGTGATACAATGGGCTTCATAACTCACCTATTTTAGACGATACAAATGAAAAGGCACAGGACAATGGCAGGAGTTTAAATTTCAAACTCACTACTCAGAATGTCGAGCACTTTATGTATAATAACTATCGATACCGCCACGAGGTTGCAGCACCAATGCGGTGCCAGATTCAAAATAATGATTATGCCAACTTCTTGTGAGACCGTATTTTTCCCTCAACGTTAGGTACAAGTGTAGATCGATATTCAAGGAGTGAGAGAGAGAGAATGTAAGTAAATTTGAATTAGACAAATTGTAAACCACAACCATAGACCATTCAGCTTTAATTTTGATGATAGTTATTTGACTTGGGCTGGGCAGTACATGAGTTTCGGGGGGGCAGTGCACCCCCATTGACCCCCGTGGCGACGGGCCTGCCATGTCGCAATCCTTACAATGTTTCACTATATCATCCGCAAATTCGAGACATCCCTTACGCAAATCATGATGCCTTCCATATTTTCGACTTGTATCATAACTCGCATAAAGAACCCTTATATTATGGATGGGGAGATACGTTGAACCTGATAATCCTAAAATAAGTAGGGGTCGATCTCTCACACTGCTTTTGAAAATATACACAGTCCTACGACAAGCATCCATTCCAAATACAACTATACGAACATTCATTTCTTCCTCTACCCTTCTCAGTTCTTCAGGACCTATATTACAATCAAATTCAAGCTTGCAATCTGAAGCCAGTTTACGGGCACGCTACACAACCTTGGGTAACCAAATTTTTTGCGTGCGTGTATTTAGTACAGTAAACATACGGGCCAAGACTAGTGCTATAAAGCCGCAACCACGATCGGCGTTTATATGCCGCCTGTAAATAGCCTGAGAATTGAAGTTAAGACTATAAGGTGTGGCACTGTGACCCGCAACACGGAACACACGGTCAGTATCTACCGGTCAATTTTGAAGGCTGTACTACTTTGAGAAGCCTGCATTATACGGCCTAATATATACTCCATACTACAACCGCAAACGTCTGAATGGTATTACTACCCAAAAATCATCTACATCCCCGTCACCTGAACCGAACTCGAAGGACAACCTCGCCCTGACTTCACGTTCGTCGCGGTTCTGAAGGGCAAACTCCACAATACGTTCAACAACGCGCCGTAGTCCGTGTTCAACACCATTGTTATACATGGATCCAGGGTCAACCTTGACTATATACCGATTTCTAGATTTCTAGTCAGGGCTGGGGTAGGGGTGGCGGTGCGCACCAACTCGAATGTTATACCTTCCTCTACAGCAAGAGAAGCTGCTGCTGTTGTAGAGGATGTGTCCGGAAATGAACAGGAATAAGGGGGGGGGTGCATTTTTATTTGAGGAAGGTACTATTGTGGGGGTTGTTGTGTTGTAAGACGTAGAGGGTTGGGGCTATATTACTGGGAGTCAACAACCGGCGCACTCCTGGCACGCTTTATACCTAACGTGGAAGGCTTTCCATCATGCCTCCGCTTTGAACTGGTGCGTTGTGGTGTTACAGGTGTCACTGGTGTGGGCTCGTCAGCGGGGATGGAGTCTGCGACAACAACTACACTGTCATCGGGGTCGTCTGTAATATCGATGATGGGGACATGATGCTGTACCTCATCGTCATTTACGGTTCTGTGGAAGAAGAGGAAAAACAAGACTGTAGAATATAAAGAATACCACTTAAATTTTTATTATATTTTGTAAATGACCCACTTAGGAGTGTGACGTGTTAGAGATGGAGTCTGTAGAAAAATTCAGGTTCACGAGCCCATCCACATGTATTATATCTGGCTTTACAAGATGTGGTAAAACTGTGTTTATGCTTAAAATCATTAAAGAAAAGGGAAAGATGTTCTTAAAATTTGTGCATAAAGTTATATGGTGCTACTCGACATATCAATCAGTGTTCAACGAGTACCAAGATGATATTTTATTCCACAAAGGTGTATATGATGTTAATTCGTTAAAGGGAAATGAATATACAGTCATTGTAATTGACGATCTCATGTTGGAAATGGATAAAACATGTGCCGAGACATTTACGGTGTTCTCCCACTATCTTAACATAAGCGTGTTCTTCATCAATCAGAATCTATTTTTAAAAAATAGATACATGCGCGATGTGTTGTTAAATATAGGGTGTCCAAAAAAAAACTATATACTCTTTATAGCATCATATATTTATAATTAAAAAAAAAAAAACAGTATATTGTTATAGCAATTGCCAATGAAAGGTAAATTAGTAATCTAAGTGATCAAAATGTTATAGCGAGTTGTTTGCATAAAATTTAATTAACTACGCCAAGTGCTCAAAATGTTCTCCGGCGGCATGAATGCACTTTCAATACAACAAAATCGTGTGGTCTGATGAAGCTACCTTCAAGCTGAATGGCACAGTAAATCGACACAACTGCAGGTACTGGTCACTTGATAATCCACACGTTTATGTGGATAAACATGTTAATTTACCAGGATTAACAGCATGGTGTGGTTTATCATCCAGGGGTTTGGTTGGACCATTTTTCTTTAATGGGACAGTTACCGGTGCCGCATATCTCGACATGCTGCGGACAGAAATTATACCTGCAGTTCGGAAGTTGTTTGGAAACGACGACTTTTACTTTCAACAAGATGGAGCCCCCCCCTCATTATCATTGTGATGTCAGAAGGTACCTCGATGAAAGGTTGCCTAACCGTTGGATAGGACGAAGAGGAAGCGTTGAGTATCCTCCACGTTCACCGGACTTGACTCCACTTGATTTTTACTTGTGGGGCTACTTGAAGGATGCAGTTTATGGTACAAGATCTGCAACACTCGAAAACCTTAAGGATGCAATTAGGGAAACGTTCGGGACCATCACAGCATCCACATTAGTCCATGTCTGCGAATCAGTTAGTCGGCACATTCAAAAGTGCATTCATGCCGCCGGAGAACATTTTGAGCACTTGGCGTAGTTAATTAAATTTTATATGCAAACAACTCGCTATAACATTTTGATCACTTAGATTACTAATTTACCTTTCATTGGCAATTGCTATAACAATATATTGTTTTTTTTTTTTTAAATTATAAAATATATGATGCTATAAAGAGTATATAGTTTTTTTTGGGACACCCTGTACACACCATCTAGTCTTATTCGCGCAACGTAGAGATGTACCACAAATTGGGGTATTAGCCAATCAAATGTTCTCGAATCAGCGCAAGGAATTTTTGGAAGTTGATAAAGAAGCTACACGTGAACGTTACGGATATTTGCTTTATGACATTTAGTTATTTCCAAACGAGCCTGAAACGGTGTATATTCCAGAATGAGAAAGAGGCTAAAGAAATACCATGAATTAATAAAAATCTATGATCGACTGCCCCGGGCACTGTAACAGATGTTTGCTAAAAATATCGACTCCGACTTTTTAAAATGCATCTGTGAAATCTGTCTTAACGTTATAAATTGCAATGTATCAATGAAACACCCTCAGAAGGCTCGCCTACGCCGTTACAAGAACATAATACGTACACTCGCTCGTAAAATTCAGACTGTGGGAAAGAAAAAACGAATTATTGTACAAAGAGGAGGGTCATTCCTCCCCATCTTATTTTCAGTTTTGGGTCCTTTATTGACTAGATTAATATAATGAAGAAAGTGGTAGTGATTCCACACGAGGTGTATGCTTCACTGCAAAGTTCAAAGAATCCAGACACGGTTCTAGAACCGCATAAAAGCAGGCTTAAAAGAATCGAAAGCGAGTTGTTAGACCTATTAAAAACACCTGATGAGAAAAGAATCTTATACCAAGAAGCTCCAGAAATTTCTTCACGAGTACGAAAATTATAAGAATCCGACAGAGATCCCCGTGGTTATTAAGCACAACATGGACAACGATGAGCATGGCGACATAGGACCTGTGTCCGACGATAGAGTTG
Source organism: Bathynomus jamesi (assembly GCA_023014485.1). Taxonomy (NCBI): domain Eukaryota; kingdom Metazoa; phylum Arthropoda; class Malacostraca; order Isopoda; family Cirolanidae; genus Bathynomus; species Bathynomus jamesi. The sequence continues at coordinate 168,832 of JAJOZX010000026.1, read as the reverse complement.
ACCAACCAAAGAATAACGGGTCGGCCACACAACATATCGAGCATGTATTAAAACACCCTCCCACATACATTGAGGAATAAAGGTTTTAGTCTTTATAATCTATTGAATGAAGATCCCAACATACAGTGGACCGATACAGGTGAGATCACTGTGGAAGGAGCAAAGGTACAGGGATCGAATATCGTAGACATCGTCCATGATCTGGTGAGAAAGTGGGATAGGCCCTCACCATCAGGATGGAAGCATATTAAAGCAAGACTACAACAAATAAATGTCCACAAAACATTAATAGGAAATCTGAACAGGTTAAAAGACTTGGAACATGCCTCGTATGTGCTACAACTGAGAACGCTATCAACGCCAGCGGTAGCAACTTTGAAGAGGAGAAAGAAGAAGCAAAACAACAGCAACGGTCAACCCTATCCACGTGCCTCTAAAATACGCAAATGGAGTAAGGAAACATACTAAGAAGACGTTATTATGACATTTCTAGCCCAGCCTCCTATGGAGGCGTAGATAGACCGTACAGAAGTGTTTACAATGATGGAGTAGGGAAAAAAAATGTTGAGATGTTTTTGCGGGAGCAGGACGCTTATACACTTCATACGCCTGTGAGAAAAAGATTTAAAACAGCTAAGACAACAGCGGCATCGATTGACTCTATTTGGCAAGCAGATTTAACAGACATGCAAAGATATTCAATGTATAACGATGGTTACCGCTACATCCTATTCATAATAGATGTATTCTCTAGATATCTGTGGCTAATTCCTCTGAAAAATAAATCGCCTGAAACAGTTGCTAAAGTCACCAAAACAATGATGTTAAAAGAAAACAGGGTTCCTGGCTATTTTTGTACGCATATGGAGAAAGAATTTATAGGCCGAACTTTTCAAAACATGTTGACAGAGTTTAATATCAGCCACTACACGACCAATTCTATACATAAGGCTTCTTTAGCTGAAAGAGTTCAACGTACCATAAAGGAACGCATGCACCGCTATTTTACACATAAAAACACATACAGATATATAGACATTCTGGAATGATTGGCCTCATTATACAACCCCTAACACCATCGCACGATTGGGACAACACCTAACGAGATTTTAGAAAGAGGTAGGCCTGATATGAGAAGAGATATTCGTAGAACACCGCCACACTCTGCGCGTCTCAAAATCAATGATTATGTAAGGCTGTCGCGTTCGGGAAATAAGTTCGCAAAGGGATTTGAGCAAGGATTTGGACACGTGAGATTTTTAAAGTTAGGGATATGAGACCTAAAGGCGAGATAATGCTGTATTACGTTGAAGATTTGAATGGGAAAGAAATCGCAGGAGGCTTTTACCACGAAGTGTTGCAGAAAGTGACATTTAATTTAGGAAAAATTGTGTTTAAAATGGAAAAAAATTTAGGAAGCAAAGGCTCAGGAAAGAGAAAAATGTACCTGGTGAAATGGCTAGGGTACCCAGAAAGCTTCAACACCTATATAAAAGCTGATGCAATAATGAAGCTTACACATTATGCAACATGGCGCCTAACCATTTCTACGGCACACTACCGTCCTCTTCTTCCCTGTCTGTACATCCTAACAACACGCTTGCCAACTTTGTAACAGAACTCCATGGCCCCATTGAATTAGGTCGTGATTCGTATGTGGTGGGGATATGCGAAATTCAGTTGGACACCCTCTTTTTAAATATTGATTATAAAGAACCCCTTTTTACGGTTCTTAGAGACCTTGATGAATGTGAAAAAGCAGGGCTAACTCGGGAAGAAACCATACGTATCGCCCGGATTGGGGATGCACGGTATTACAGTACAGTAGTAACACTAGGTCCGGGCCGTTAGGGTGCGACTGAGGATGTTGTGAGAGACTTAAACGTAAGTTTACAAAACTCAAATCTTACCGCTGATTTAGTATAAGAAATCGTAAACAAAGAAAACCGTGCACCAGGGGCGGCTCGCAGGTAGGCACTGTGGAACTGCAGCAACCCCATGATCTTATGATCTTTATATTTAAATATTTAAAATAGCCCCTCTGATTGTTTTTTCAATGAACTTTGAGTTTTTAAATCAGATTATATCCTTTTTTCCTTAAACTATTTCAATGCCGAACGAATGAATCACGAAAGTAGCTTCAGCCTTCCCGTGGAACTGCGTACTTAACAGTTCCAGATTTTGTTCGAAACGCTTGAAACCTCGGTGGCGGATGTACGAAGAGCGAGTCAGAATCGCGGGTTTAAGAGAATGAAGTTAATTATATAATAATTGGATTATTTACAATATATAGCTTTCATTTCTTAGAATATTTTTTTCGCAAGTGACTTTTTGTTTTTTGAAATTTTAACTAGGCGCCTATTCTATTATCATGGCTGCGCTAGCCCCAGAAATGAGTCGGGTGACAGTGAGTAAAATTCAGTCTCGTAATTTTTCACGGTTATCTCTTCAAGAAAAAATAGCTATTAAAACTGAAGGACGCCCTACACCAGAAATTCAAATATCTCAGCCCGGAATAAGTAACAATAAGAAATATATTCGTAGTTTTAATTCAGAATGGTACCAAAGAAAAAGTTGGCTTTGTGGTTGTAAAGTTAAAAATGCATTATTTTGTTTCCCGTGTCTACTACTCGGTGGTGACTTGACGTGGACAAAAAGTGATTTTACAAATAAACAAAATGAAAGAAAAAACTGAAAAGCACGAGCGTTCAAAGAAGCATATTGATAATGTGGTTTCCCTGTCACTTTTAGGAACAGTAAATATCAAAGAAAAACTTAGTGAGGCTTACAAACTCTCGATCATCGAACATAATAACAAAGTTACCAAAAATCGTGAAATATTGTCGAAAATAATAGACTGCATTAAATTCTGCGGAAATTTTGAGATTTCTTTACGTGGACATGATGAAAAAGATGATTCGGCAAATCCAGGTGTATTCAGGGGATTAATTAATTTCGCATCAAAATTAGATCCCGATTTGAAAAAACATTTAGAAAGCAACACAGTCTTCAAGGGCGTTTCCAAAACCATTCAGAATGATATTCTTGACTGTGTGCTGCAGGTATCCCGCAATCAAATAAAAAAAGAAATTAAAGAAGCTTCGTTTGTGGCGGTCATGGTGATGACACAACTGATGTTTCTGAACACACTCAAATGGTTATTGTTCTGAGATACGAGCTGAATGAGGAAGTCTTTGAGCGCTTCTGGGGTTTCTTTACTCCGGAAAATCAAACGGCAGAAGGACTATCTAAGTGCATTCTAGATCAGCTAGATATTCTTCTCGAAGGAAACAAGCAGAAACTAATTGCTCAGACATTTGATGGCGCAAATGTCATGAAAGGAAAAAAAGGGGAGTTCGGGCTAAAATTAAAGAAGTTTACAATAATGCACACTTCATTCACTGTTATGCCCCCCAACTGAATCTGATTATGAAAAATGCAGCAAGTACTACTCGAAATTCAAGAATATTCTTTTCTAACCTCTTGGCTATACCAACATTTTTCTCCAGGTCACCACTTCGTCTCTCTATCTTAAGCAAACATATGGCCAGCCGCATTCCTCGTCCATCCCCTACTAGATGGAATTTTCATATACGCACCGTAAACCGCGTCTATGAAAATTTCGAACCTTTAAAAAAATGCCTTGAAGAAATACAGTTGACAGCAAACGCAGATCAAACCATTTCAGAAGCAACAGGAATTTTGCACGTTTTGAATAAAGAAAACTTCATCTTTTGGTTGAAATTTTTTCATCAGATAATGCCTCACGTAGAAGTCATTTACAATCAAATGCAATCTCGAGCTATTGACTCATGTAAAGTACAAGAATATATAGCAAACTTCAACAATGCCATTTTAAAAATATAAAATTCGGAGTACTGTGAAAATCCTTCAAAAACACTCATGATTGAAGCAAAGGAAGTGTGGGACTGCGTAAATTTCAGAGCTGGGCACTTGCGTTTTTTTGCGCGTTTTTTTGCGGTACTGCGGTACTGCGGTACTACTACCGCACTACCAAACCGGTACCGCATAACGCAGTACCGCAAAGGATCGCTGAAAGTACAGCAGTACCGCTACCGCATTCAAATTTCCCGCGGTACTTTCCGCGGTACCGACCAACACGGTAGTACCGCAGTACCGCAGTACCGCAAAAAAAACCGCAAGTGCCCAGCTCTGCCAGTGCGTATGTGTTGACATAGCTGAGAGGTATTCATTTACCAAACAATTAGTAGCTGCTAAGGTGTTTACCAAGGAAAACTGCGATAGCTATAATATGAAAATGCCTATGGAAGAGGTAACGGTGACCACTGAGGCATATCCCATGATTGAAAAAGAAAAGCTTCTTACTGAACTACAAGTTTTCTACAGTAGACCTGATATGCACAATTACGACAGGTTAATTGATCTGCTGAAATTTATCACTGAAAATAATCTAGTAGATGTTCTTGGAGAACTAGCTAAGCTCATAAAAATTCTTTTGACCATCCCCATGACATGACTACATCCGAGGCCGAACAATGCCATTCAACATTAAAAAGAATAAAGACGTTCTTAAGGAGCACTATGAATCAGGAAAGACTAAATGCTCTTGCAATGATTTCAATAGAGAAAAATTTTATCAACAGTACACAGAATTTCAATGAAAAAGTAATAGACCTTTTCGCTCAGAATAAAAACAGAAGAATGGAATTTGTTTATAAATAAAATTTTTGGCAAATTCGAAATTACCCGTTAAGCGTAAGTACCCTATAATTGATTTTATGATACTATTTTACTTATTTTTATGACTGAGTAGTGAGTAGTTATCTATTTATCTATTCGACTTTCTCTCTCTCTCATATATATATATATATCGACACAATTGTTCGCAATTTCTGAGGCAGCACCCCCATAACTGAAAGTCACGAGCCGCCACTGCCCTGCACATACTCTAATCCTAAAATCACAGGCTAACAGAAATATTAAAGACAAAGGGCTATTCAAAATTATAACCGAGGGGAGATATCGATCAGTCTTTCAAAGAGATACCTTTCATGAGGTACAGTGCTTACAAGAAGTCTCACGCTTCTGTCTCGTCCCAAGCTAGTCTGTTAGGTATAAAATGGGCGATCCTTATGGCAGCGGAGGTGTGTTCGGATTGGTGCACATAACTGCTCTAACACAATCAATGACGTCCATTATTACGTCACTTCTGCTACATTTTAGTGTTTAAAATACAAATGATTAAGAAGCAGAATGGAGCAAGTTTCGGGATGTTGGGATGGTTATGGAGCAATCCTAGTCATCATAATATTAGCTGGGCATTACATTATACCGTCTTAATATATACTGTAGACTATAGAGAACGACTAATTCGGCAAATATCCCAAATCATGGCATGATACCTAAGTTATTTTGACGCAGGTCTAAATTATTTGCTCAAATGCAATTATTGATATTAAGTAATTGTTGGGAATTGTTGTCAATATTGTTGTTTGTGATATATATCCTACGTGAAGAATCTAACGAACAAATTCCTCAGTGAACCTCTCACGCGCTCGCATTTCGAGGAAGTCACGGTCGTCTCACTAATAGATAGTTTATCCATTGTTTTAAGTGGTAACCTATTAAACGAACTATGTTAAACCTATTCCATCTTATGAAAGTCATTAGTCTAAAGCAAGACTGGTGGGCCATGAATCAGAGAAATTTGATTTGTTCATCGTAATTATTGCGTAATATAGTATACTGTATATAGTAGTATACAAGAGTTTATTGGTAGCATATCATATGACAATTCCCATAAACATGTGATGACCTCGATGTTGCCAGTTTTTATTTTTTTCCTGAAACTATTACCTTCTCATAGTTTGTTTCAACAATGCATATATTATCATCTCCACGAGCGTAGACATTGCAAGAAAAGATTCTAACTAAGGATAAGTAAAGTTCTTTCATGGTCACGATATATACTTTTATAGATGTCAAACATAAAAATATAATAAAATTCTATATTAACATAAATATATATTCGATACACATTTACGTCATGGCTTTAACATCAGTATTTCGTATAGCTTCCTCCAGCATCAATAATTTCTTGCAATCGTTGCGGCATAGAAGAGGCCAAATTGTAGGGAATGTTGGGTGTTCGGCGTAAGCTCTCCCAACTATTCCTCGTGTGAGCTAAAAGTGCTTCAAATGTTCTTTCATTGCGTTGCTCCCATTCGTTAATCATTATTGCCCAAAGGTTTTCAATCGGATTCAAATCAGGAGAACGTGGTGGCAGAATTAGATTAATAATCTCTGGGTGATCTTCGTACCACGCTCTCACAACGTTACTCCTATGAATGGGACTGTTATCTTCCATTAAGTAAAATGGTTCCGGTGCTGGAACCAGATACGCACGAACACTGGGTAGCAGCACCTCTTCCAGTATCTGTCAATATTGCTGTCCAGTAAAGCGTCCATCTACTTGAGTCAATTCTCCAACACCATAGCCAGACATCCAGCCCCACACACCGAGATTGATGTGACCACTACGTTTGCTCGGGAAAACATTTCCTTCTTCATAGCGTTTTCCGCGCTGCTTCCAACAATGCAGGGAACCATGACTATCTGTTGAAAATGTTTTTTCGTCACAGTACACAACTTTTCTCCGGAATTCTTCCTCCTGCGGCAAGTATTGCAAGGCAAATCCCATCCGCGCCTCTTTATGCTCAATCGTCAATGCAGGTTTTATAGCTGGACGGCGAGAAAAATACCCTACCTCGTGAAGTCTGTTGTTCACTGTATTTGCGCTACAACGAAGGTTCAGTTGTCTGTAAATATGCGTCGCTGGAACAAACGGATGCTCTCTGGCATGATTAACAATCGCAGCATCTTCCTCTTGAGATGTTGAACGCGGAGGACCAGACCTCGGCAAAGTAGCGATTGAGTTTTCTGCTTCATACCGATGAATCCACCGTTCCACAGTGCTTCGATGAACGTCTAGTCGTCTTGATATTTCTCTTATTGGCACACCATATTCATGCAATGTCACCATTGCTCCCCGCATTGCCTGAGTCGTCTCGTGGTGCACAGACGGCCTTTCCATCTTTGTGTAAATGGCTTATGTGAAGCGTGCTGGGACGATAAAGGAAATGAGGATACCATGCCCCCCTTCTGAAATTGATTTCGGTTGTGAAGGGTACCAACCCTTCGAATGGTAATAATAATCAGCCAATTTCCTATTTTGTTGAACATATGCATAAAAAATTCGTCTTAAAAGCCAAGGATCTAAAGATTGTCAGCAATAGTTTATATCCCAACTGAATATAGTCAGCCATCAACAGTATAATCATATTTTATTTCCATAACTACTCATGACTACTCTGTCATAGTAAATAACCTTATTATGACTTAGGTAGTAGTGGTAATTCTGAGTGGCGGCCTCTAGCCGGGTCTGTATCGAAGGAGTGACATTTCAAAGGAGTGACATAACAAAGGAGTGATATAAATACCGTAACGAAGGAGTGACATAACAAAGGAGTGACAAATCGGAGATAAAATTCAAAGGAGTATAATTATTAAAATTTTATTTAAAAAAACAAAATTTGTTAGAATTGTTAAAATTAAGATTTTATTTCAAAAACTAGAAACCTAACCTAACCTAACCTAACCTAACCTAACAGTTGCAAGCCTCTCTTCCCTCTGGATTTGTTCTTTCTTCTTCTTTGTTGGTATTTTCGTGTCACTCCTTTGAATTTTATCTCCGATTTGTCACTCCTTTGTTATGTCACTCCTTTGAATTTTATCTCCGATTTGTCACTCCTTTGTTATGTCACTCCTTTGAATTTTATCTCCGATTTGTCACTCCTTTGTTATGTCACTCCTTCGTTATGTCACTCCTTTGAATAGGACCGCTCTAGCCACATACGTTAAACCTATCAGTGCGTCTAAGACCAGACTCTTCTGTTTCTGTCAATTCATTGTTAGTTTAAGGTATTTTGCTCTTTGTCTTTCTAGGTCTAGGGCATTAAAATAAATATTTGAGTTTGTGTTTATCATTTCCTCCTCCCTTCGTAATTCCCCACCCAACCTCGTTTCCTTCGACATAGCAACACTTACCTCCATCCTCATTCCACTTCCTTCATTAAACCTATTATCGCTTTTACTGTCCTTTCCTTCCATCCTTCAATGCCAGCGTTCTTAAACCTAGCACATAAATTATATAATATGGAATCTAACACCTTAGATCTCTACGCATTCATGTTACTTGAAGACGCCTGTGTCTTAGGGGAATCTAAGTGTTGAGAGTGGGCTTGAGGGGTAGTCTATAGATTATTACAGATGACCTTGAACGCTCCAACTATTTAAAAATGATTATTTATTACGCACATCATATGGCATAATACACATGAATTTAAGTATCTCTTACACTATAGGAATGGAATGAATCCTACTAGAGTTAAAAAGTCGCAAAATATGATAGATTAGTTTGTATTAAGAGGTCACTAAGAGAAAAGGATTTGGAGTAGAGCGGAAGGCAGAGAGTATATTTTCTCGAGTTTCGGTTATTATTAACGTTATATGGATACATTGTCATGCGGTGTGATCAGAGAGAGAGAGAGAGAGAGACAGACAGACAGACAGACAGACAGAGCTTTTAAATCACACCTTTTAAATGGTTTGTGGGTAAGGGCTTCACGTATGTTATTTTAGTCCAGGGTAGTTCATGTGGAGGTGTTAACGTAACTTGCACTTGGGACTGTTAATTGTAAGACAACTACCATAGCTGGGACTGAGACACGTTATCCCCTGCATACTCTATATATATATCTATATACAGTATGTCTCTATATATAAATAGATAGAGTGATCAACACAATGATAATGTGGCCGTCATTGGTGGGGTTAGAGCAATTATGTGCACCAATCCGAACACACCTCCGCTGCCATAAGGACCGCCCATTTTATACCTAACAGACTAGCTTGGGACGAGACAGAGGCGCGAGACTTCTTGTAAGCACTGTACAACATGACTTCTCCAGCCTAATGTATCAGATGAAATTGGAGAAATTAGTTGCTGGCTATACACCCCCAGACATGTGCTATATTTACAGCAATGTAGTGGATCACCAGTTGGTGGGGATACCCAGGCACGCCTGGTGCGCATTGCTCACATTCCCAACCATAGAGGGAAGAGCATGAGTATTACATATGACAGGCCCCAATATGTGAATGTCGCGACTCATCTAATTACCAATATCTCAATATATAGAACGACTGAGGGGAAAAATTTCCCATTCGGTGATGGGAGCTTAACAGTGAAGCTACACTTTCGACGCACTGAGTTAAAATGAACAGAAAGCTTTTCACAGTCTATCGAGGTGTGAGATACCAGCTGTCCCCTTGCTGAAGAGGGATGCCAGATATCTCGGGAGGAAAGCGCTACAATCAGTTCTTAACACGGCAGAAGACATAATGGCTGGGGCTAAACCTAAAGAAGCTCCAAAAACAAACACTTAAAGTGTACACGGGATGAAATCATCAAATATGCAAAGAGAAAAATGCGTGGTGGTGGTGGGAAGAAGAAGAGCGCTGTCCGGAAGAAGGAATTACTAGCACGTGGCTTTAAAAGGATATAAAAAAGAAGTGTTTTAAGCGAATAGTACCTATGGTTGACTATTTTTTTGACTGATATAAGCTAAGAACATTGCTCTCATGAATCATAGACTGTTTACGACTTGTCGAGAGAGGTGGTACTATTTCTGACTCGTCATAGCACGCTTCATCCATCCGTGTAGTTCACAATGTTGTAATTCGGAGTTGTCCCTCTTTGACATGCCTCCAACTCAAGTTTCTATTGAGCACAATGATTTTATTACAATTAACCCGTTAAACACAATTAGTTTCGCGAGTGCAACAATAGAATTCGTGATACCCACCTCAGGCCCTTACGTTTTTGCCTCAAGCTGTGTGCACATGTACGCTAAACTACGTATAGCCCATTCTGATGGAACCGACTGCGATGACAAATATGCTGTATACCCTGAAACAAACTTTCTGCACTCCATATTCAACCAGTGTGATGTATATTTAAATCAGGTCAACATATCGAGAGGAAAGGGGTACTATCACCTACGAACCTATCTGGAAAATGTGCTGAACTTTTCCAAAGAAGCGAAGGATACCTTTATAAGTGCCGAGGGCTATTATCAGACTAAAGACGAAAGTAGTATAAAGGACAAATTTAAAAATTCTAAAAGGAAGATATATGAGTGTTTTGGACGCATGGATACAAACTTCACATTCCAGGAGAAGTTGCTTGTGAATGGGGTGGATATGAAAATAAAGCTCACCCGCACGAATCCTGAGATCTGTTTAAATCTGGGTGCTGATCAAGAAGAGGGTGAAAAGCCCGTTGTGATTCATATTATGAAGACATACCTTTGCGTACGCCGTGTGAAATTAAGTTCGCCTAAACAAATAGAAATTAAGAAAAATTTACGCCATGCCACAGTAAAATACCCAATTAACAGAGTAAAGATCAAACTACACACTGGGAGTTCTACCTAAAAGGATATTAATTGGAATGCAGGAACACGCTTCGGTGAATGGAAAATATAAGAAGAGTGCCTTTAAATTCGAGAATTTCGGCCTTAAAAATATAACTCTATACGTTATTAGTGTTGCGTTGGGCGGGACAATGGATATGGATTATTCATCAGACGCTGTGTTCCCACTTTGCGCGAGAGCATATAGTAATCTGGCCCATATTGCAGGCGTTTGTGATGAGCTCGGGATTGGTGTAACGCAGAAAGAATTCATCGATCAATTTAACCTTTACCCGTTTGACATCACACCTGACTTATCTGCTAGTGTAAATACACACTTAAGTCCACAACAGAGTGGAACCATCTCAGATTGGAATTATCCAAGCCGATAGACGCACCTATTAGTGTACTAATATACCTCGAGTCACACACCCCAATAGAAGTTGACAGATTTAGGGGCGTTGTCACTGACTTTTAAAATGGACGGGAATACACTTCAGAGAGTAATGAATAGTGAACGAATCATACGTACCAAATTTACCAGTGTGTATGCGAAGAATGAAACATTAAAATTGCCAACTACAAGAGATTGCAGAAGTCTTATTGTGAATAACGATGTTATTGGTATTCATTGGATTCAATTGGATAGCTATCTATTTTAAAAATAGAGACCACTTTTACTATTTTCATTTACTCGGGACTCATCCATGGAATGACGTTATTATTGTAAAATTTCTCGGACAGCTGCACATTCCCGAAATTGTATGGAATCCTTATCGATTCCAGGGATACTTTAGTAACGTATGTACTATGTATTGCCTTTCATTTCTCATGCACATGCCACTTGGTAAGGAATTTATAAATTTTTTAAAATTATTCGACCTGTGTCACACTGAGCAGAATGATCAAATGGTATGCAGACAGATTAAAAAAGGTACCCGTTTGTGCGCACTCGATGTGTTGTATGATGTTTTGCTCGTATATATAAAATGAATATTTGCATCAATGTTGTCTCCAATAATGTTAGTTTGTATATTCTGTAGCTTATTTAAAATATAATGGAAACTAATTCTTTAGCTAATTTAAGATGGTTATAAAAAATTTTACTATTTTATAAAACTTGATTTTTATAATTTAATAAATTGATGAAAATACATTGAGGCTTCTTCTTACCCGAAACACATGTAAAAGAAAAAAGTTCTTACCCGAAACATAAGAAAAAGAAAAAGCTTACATTATTTCGTTGATGATATGGCAATCGCTGGGTTGAATGCATGGTAAAACTTCTCCCTCCGTATTCAGGTCCACGACATGCGTTTCTTCATTGGTATTACGAAAATATTGTATAACACGAGTCAATTCCTCGTCGGACCTTTAAAGAGAAAGGATGATTTTAAATTAATTTGATTAGTTCATACATTTTTCTGAAACTTTTTCAATAAAAACCCATTTGCTTCTCATAAAAAACACATGCAGAGTGTATATATATAGGAAGAGAGTTAGAATGTGAAGTATCAAATATATTCGAACCGCTCAGAGAAGTTTGTGACTCCTTTAAGAGAAAATGCTGAATAACTTCACATTTCAAATGAATTTATTGTGGAATTTTATAAAATTATTTAAAACTTGCAAAGGAGTCTTGATTGTTATAAGTTAAAAAAATTCAACGATTTCTGATGAATAGAAATATCAAAATGTGACTTTACCATAATATTAATTATTAATTCCTAATGCAAACTAATCTGTAATTAAAAATTGAGAATACCTGCTATTCTGATTAATCATTTTACAATAAAATGTAATGAGATGAAAATAAATTACTACAACCCTCATATATATATATGATGAAATAATCGAAACACAGAACGGTACTCAAGAGCATTCATATAATGACATGTTCAGCAACACTAAAATAAATGATAAGTTCTCGAACACTAAAATAAATAACAAGTTCGCGACTAAATATAGGGTACAAAAAATAGAAATACAGGTTCATAAATTTTTATACTTACATTTCAACTACAATCCCTTGTGCCGGATCGTAAGGAGCGTCATTGCAAATGTTATCAACGGTTTGCGTTGGAAATAATTGAAAGGTATATATATATATATATATATATATATATATATATATATATATAACAAGATGCAGTTAAAACTTCATACAGAAAGTGGGTCGGTCAGATTCATTAGCATTCCGATGTGTCTGTTGCTTGAGGCAAATTATAAAATGAAAGTAACTGTGTATATAGATTTTTCTAATTTATGTAATTTGATTGTATTATTAAATAAAAACAAACGTCTGTAGATATTTTATTACACAAGTATTTCTATGCTTATCTGATAATGCAATAAAAGTTATAGATATACGAGATTAATATGTGTGTGTGTGTGTGTGTGTGTGTGTGTGTGTGTGTGTGTGTGCGCGCGGTTGGTATCGCCTCCGGCTAACAACTACCCCTATTTGTAATGTAGATCAGCTCGAATACTTGCATATGTACACACTTCCTTTTTTATTCAATAGACGAGAAATCCATTTTACGCACATCTTATATATGTGTGTGTATATATATATATATATATATATATATATATATATAGTGTATACAGGGTGATTCAGCAAAGAGTACACTAAATTGGAGGATGAAATCCTTGGATAATTCTAAACCACAATGTCTCTATGGTAAAATGTCAGATTCTGCATAGAGAGCTAAGATTGCTGTAATCGAGGTATGTACACACTTTTTTATTCAAGAGGAGACGAGACATCCCTTTTACGTACGTACACATCTAAGAGAAACTAACGTACACGCACACATATCCACCACACACACACACATATCCCCATGAGAAATCCTCTGTGGATGAAGGGAGAGAGAATAGATAGTGCACAAATTAAATGATGTAGAAAGATATTCAGTGCATTATTGTGACTAGCCTTATGACAATCAGTTTGGCTTTAGAGTGAAACACTGTACTGACATGTGTATTTATATGCTAAATGATGCTGTCCTAAAGTACAAGATGTCAAGTAGCAATGTACATTCCTGTTTTTGAACCACCTTAGACCTACAGTTTAACATGGAATCCGAAACATGGTACGGAATCCATCACTAAATTTTTTATTTTATTTGTGTTGCAAAGTAGTACACGTATCTTTTGAACCCCCAAGCGTTTAAAGTGTGTATTATTATTTTTGCTTGTATATTTATTTTCTGTCATTTGTCTTTCATTCAATGTTTGTTATTGGATTTTATCTCGTGTTTATTTATTTTTTCTCTCAGTTGGTATGGATTTACACGACGAGTTTTAATAGCTAAATAATTAAAATAAATGGTGCTCTCTGGCAACCCTTTATATATAAATAAATTCAATAACCGGTAACCGTTCCATATATATAAATAAATAAATTCGATTATGCTCTCTGGCAACCCCTCCATATATAAATAATTAAAATAAATAGTGCTCTCTGGCAACGCTCTATATATATATAAATAAATAAATTAAATAACTGGTAACCGTTCCATATATAAAAATTAAATAATTGGCAACCCCCTCTAAGCATTGAGAGCATCTCTCTCTTGCCTTTAATATATAAATAAATTCAATAGCTGGCAACCCCCTCCATATAATTAAAATAAATAGTGCTCTCTGGCAACTCCCGGCCCTCTATATAAGATGTTAGAACCCTGAAGTGGGGCCAGGCGAACACATGCTCTCTCTCTCTCTCTCTCTCTCTCTCCTTCTTAGGTTAAGGCTTACCTTCTTAGGTTAGGATACCCCTTTAGGGGTTGAGGCCATCCCACCTTCTCCCCCAAAGCCTTTCTTCCTCCTTTCTCTCTCTTAGGTTAGGTATACCCCTTTCGGGGTTGAGGCCGTCCCAACTTCCCCACAAAGCTCTCCCCCTTCATACAACTTGGGGGTTCCCCCCCTACCCACTTGTTGCATAACCCCTCCCCTTGTTGTATTACTCCCACCCTTTTGCAACATTACCCTCATCCCCCAATTTGCAACATCACCCCTTCCCGTTTGCAACATTGCAATTGCACTCTCCCATATTTTTTACCATACTACTTGGTGGTCACGTGGCTTGTAATGTTGTTGGATTCAACTGACAAAAACTTCAAAACTTTTTCTCTTTTTTGAAAATGGAAGAAAAATATCGATTAGTTATGAAATGAGAGGAAATCAAATGTAAATTAAGCGTAAAAGCAAAGGAAACGCATATTCTGATGCTGCACTAACAAAAGAAAAATAATCGAATTTTTACCTTTTAATTAACGGTTGTGGGTAATATCTCATCTATTATAAACCTTAGTGTTTTAATCCAGTAAGATCTCTCTCTCTCTCTCTCTCTCTCTCTCTCTCTCTCTCTCTCTCTCTATATATATATATATATATATATACACACAATATATTACACAAGCTATAGGGAAACTAAAAGCGCACTCAGCGGCAGGACCGGACAAATGGAATGCCACACTCATCAAAAACTGCAATAATGCAATCGCTGAGCCCCTATATTGGATATGGAGACGATCACTAGACACGGGAGAAATACCAGGCATACTAAAGAGCGCGAGCATAGTCCCAATATAAATATATAAAGGAGGAGATCGATCCGAGGCCAAAAACTATAGGTCAGTGTCGCTTACATCTCATCTCACTAAAATATTTGAAAGAATAGTTAGATAGAAAATCTATGGCTTTTTGGAAACTCAGAAAATTTTAAATGATAACCAACATGGGTTTTGGTCAGGCAGATCATGCCTATCACAACTAGTGGAACACTACAACATTATTGATGCACTTGAAATTAGGGATGCAACAGGTAGCGCTTTTACCGGGTAATCGGGTACGGGTACCCGAAGTGTAATACCCGATCGGGTATTGAAGACGTTCCAAAATTTGTTGGTTTAGTACCGCGACTTATTAATTGTGTGAAGTTCAAGCACTTGGCTTTACTATTATCTAATTTATCAATGACAAAATAGTCCCAAACCATTTGCCATTTGCCAACGATTTGCCATTTTGAATGTTTTGTTAAAAAATATTAGACAAAAAATATATCAAGAAAACCTGCAAAACAATAAAATTAAAATTAAATTAGAATTTGGTTTTTACTACCCGTACCCGATTTTTTAGCAATTACCCGATCGGGTCGGGTATCATCGAGTAGTACATTACCCGATCGGGTCGGGTACCCGTGACATCCCTACTTGAAAGTAATGAAAACTATAATGTGATATACACAGACTTTGCTAAAGCATTCGACAAGTGTGACCATGGAATCATAATACATAAACTGAAATATGTGGGAATAACAGGAAAAGTAGGAAAATGGATATATAATTTCCTTAGTGAGCGGCGGCAAGTCGTTACAGTACAAGGAGCATCTTCATCAGAATCAGAGGTCCTCAGCTCAGTACCACAAGCAACAGTATTAGCTCCACTACTCTTCGTAATCATGCTAATTACATAGATGAGGACGTTACTAGAGACAGCACAGTAATATCCTTTGCCGATGACACAAAGATCAGTAGAAAAATAAGAAACCCAGAAGATATAGGATCTCTACAAACCGACATGAACAGAATCTACAAGTGGACGGAAGACAACAATATCAAGTTTAACACCGAGAAATTTCAGCTGTTACGGTACGGAAAAAGAGAGGACCTAAAATCCATGGAATATTATACCCCAGATGGACAGGAAATTCAAAGAAATTCTGAAGCAAAAGACTTAGGGGTTGTAATGACTGAGGATGCGAAATTTGAAACACAAAATAAGATAGCAGTAAACAGAGCAAAGAGAGTAACTGGGCAGATACTGAAAACCTTTAAACGAAGGGATAGGAATATAATGATTCCTCTACTGAAAACACTGATCATACCCAAATTAGAATACTGCTCGGTCCTAACATGCCCATATAAAAAAGGAGACATTAGACAACTAGAAGGGATTCAGAGAAGCTTCACAGCCAAGATCAAGGGGTGCAAAGAGCTAAACTACTGGGAAAGGTTACGCGAATTAAACCTATATTCAGTGGAAAGGAGGAGAGAGAGATACACCATTAATTACACTTGGAAATAATGGAGAAACTAGTCCCTAATCTTACTCTGAACCCTGTAACTCCCCAAACTACAGTGGAAAGTAGAAAAGGAAGACTGTGTCGTGTTTCCAAATTAAAGGCCAGACAGGGAACATCCTTAACCCTGAAAGAAAATAGTTTGTTGTGAGAGAACCAAAACTGTTTAATGAGCTGCCCAAAGACCTAAGAAACACGAATGGTGTTGCAGTGGACATCTTCAAAAGAAGATTAGACGTCTGGCTCAGAACAATCCCCAATGAGCCGGGCGTACCTGGCTATGTGAGGTGGAGAGTACAAGAAACCAACTCACTACTTCACCAGGCCAACTCGAAAGGAGGGGCGACAAGCTTGACCTTCGTGAAATGAGGAATCATCGCGCGGAACATTTGAAAGGTTGAAAAGTGTGTGTGTGTGTATATATATATATATATATGTATATATATGTGTCTATATATATGTATATATATATGTGTGTGTGTGTATATATATGTATATATATATATATGTGTGTGTGTGTGTGTATATTTTTTTTTATTGGGGTTGTTTAACCTCCTTCGCAACATCTAAGGTCATATGACGGAGGGGACCTACAGCTTTACGTGGGATCCGAACCACGGGTCGCTACATAATATGGGCGCAGAGGACGGTCTCCCATCCAACTACTACCCAGACCCAATGTCGCTTAACTTCGCTGATCTCCTGGAAGCGGTGTATATATATATATATATTGCGTTTGAAAGCTTGGAGGTCATAGAGACAGTGGGGAAAAATGGACTGAGGAAGGTTGTTCCAGAGTTCACTGGTTGAGTAGATGAAAACTTGAGAATACCGATTAACCCTCTTGCATTCGAAAGATGGACAGAAAATGGATGAGAATGTATTGAAAGTTTGGTACTGCAAGCTCTCCTTAAAGTATGGGGGGGGGGGATCAATTTTTATTTTTGGGGGATTATTTATTTTTTCTGGTTCTTAAAATATGCTATCACTTACGAACAGTTTAGAAATAGAAAAAAATCATGTATTTTACCCGATAACCCCCCCTGTACATGTGATTTGAATGTTTGTTGAATATCATAATGTTTATTCTGAGAGTAAATTCCAGTTTATTTAAACAAATCTTGTTAAAAAACATGAAATATCATTGAAGAAGTTAGAAATAGACCCGTAATTGATTAATTCATTACAGAATATATTTGCTAGAAAATAATGGAAAATAATATATGTATATATTTTTACATCACCTAGACAAAACAAAAACTCATAAATTCAGACATAGCATAATATAAATGCCTCTAATTACCACACATTATTTAGTAGATAAGTATATTTATAGCATTATCAAAATCTTTCATAGTCATTGTCATATATGATGCAACTCTGTCTAGATAGATTTTCAAGTTAATTGCATAAGTCTCTATTGGAAGATTCTTGTAGTACTTTTTCAGTTTGAAAATATCTGACGACCTGGGAAGAGATGTCGATGTATCTCTTGCATATCTCACTTCGATGTATATTCTGTCATTTTTCTCTTTGAGTGACAACCTTGTATCATTAGTAAAGCATTTGATACTATCCCACGCTTCCCTCTCATAAACAAAATACTCAACACAAACATGCACAATACCACCAAAAGGTGGCTGAGTAACTATCTTTCAGGAAGATACTCACATGTCACATTTAATGGCAAGTCATCCAAAAACAAGCTTTTTCCGAACGGGGTCCCTCAAGGCTCTGTTCTCTCACCAACACTCTTCAACTTATACATGCATGACATTCCAACACCCATAGATAACAAGCTTACCTTATCATCATATGCAGATGACATCACTCTAACATCCACCCACAACAACATCGACACCGCTACAAATAGCCTACAAACATACATAAACAGTATACAAGACTGGCTCACACACAATAGACTCAAAGTAGCGCCCACAAAATCAACCATCACCTTCTTTACAAGCAACACAAAAGAACACCAGGTAATTCCACAGCTTAGACTAAACAACATCAACATTCCACACACTCACAGGACCAAAATACTTAGGGTCACATACAACACATCATTATCTTTTGCAAACCACATTCAGGACATTAAAAACAAATGTACGTCAAGACTTAACACGCTTAGGGTATTAACAGGCACAAATTTTGGACACCAGCAGGAAACAACATCACTCATATACAAACAATATATTCGCTCAGTTATGGACTATGCTAGCCCATGCTGGGCACCCATTATCTCAAACACACACATAAACACCTTACAGACAATACAAAACAACGCACTTCGTATCATCACAGGATACACTCAAACAACACCAATAGAACACCTGCACACAGAAACAAAAATACTGAAAGTTAGGGAAAATTTAGACATGAGGGGAACACAATTCATGGCAGCAGCGACAACTAACCCACAACACCCTTGCCACTACATGTACAATCATGCACCAACACCTCGCACCATTAAGGTAACACCAGAGAGACATTATAACCAAATACTCCATTCCATACGCCCCACAGACATCACACAGTACAGAAAACACATACACACACACCTAACCCACAAAGCACTGACACGACTCGGTCCGAATGCGGTCCTAGGTGCGAAGCCGCCACCCATTAACAGGTCAGAGATCAGCCTGAGCAGATCGGATCGAGTTAATTTAGCACGATTCCGATGTGGTCATCACCCCAACTTACGGACATATAAACACAGACTAGACAACACCATAGACGACACCTGCCACCTGTGCCAGGACACACCACAAACAATTGAACACATTATGACAGACTGTACCGCTCTAGCACAACATAGAACACAACACAACATCACTGGTGCGCTGAACCTCTGGTCCACTCCGGAGAGGGCGATCGGTTACCTGCGTGCCGCCGGCTTGCTCGATCAGGGTGGGCTGATCGGCTAAACAACAACAACAACAACCTTGTATCATTCACAAAATCATCTACTTCACTAGCTTTGATGAAAGGTCCACCAAGTTTCTTCAGGGTGTCTAGATCTTTGTTCTTTCTCTTGTCAGCTGCTATGTTTGCTACCTCCTTGTCACTTAATCATTGCCTCTTAAGTTCTTGTTGCTTTCTGCTCCATTCTACCAACACGTTAGGAAGGGGACCATCTTGCTGTACTAGTTTTACATATACTTTGGCTATAGACTTGCCTTCAATCAAGTCAGTGCTTCTTCCTTTTACATGTGCACGGCTGGCCATAGGTAGCTGTTTTGCACCACGTTGACTGAGCTCATAGTTGATGCTGCCCACTGACCGTTCTGGATGCAAGTTGTTGATTGGTGCTTTCTGTAGTTTCTCCTGATCCATCGATCCATTGATGAGGCAACTTCTCTCTATCCTCATTCAAGCTTGCATACACAAATTTTCGTTTGTTTGATGTTGATGGTATATTTTCTTCAGGGATATATTCATCTTCAGTGCATGTGTCCTCATCTGTTATCGAGCCATCAAATTCTTGGTAAAGCTGTGATACAAACTGATTTTTTTTTGTCTTCTTGTTCCTTTAGGAGCATCTTGTCCATTGCAGCTTGCATCCTCATTTGCCTCTCAGCTGTTCTTTGCCATGCCATGTCCACTGAATTATCACAAAACATTTTTGTTGGTCCTCGTTGATCCTCCAGGAACTTCCACTCTATCTCAATAACTTTAACACCATAGATCTTCTCTTGGCGTCTTCGTGATTTCATATCTGTACAGGAGATATCACATAAAGTGGCTGCAACACGGTTGTTGAATTCTGAAATTTCTGCTCGTTTTGCTTCAGTCATTCTCTGTGAGCGAACCTGACAGTGATTTTTTGAACTCTTCATACAATTTTGTTATCTGGTTGACAATGTTGCTGATCGACTTTGTGTATAGGTTGCACCAGATCAAAAGGTTCTGCAAGTTGTAGGCAACTTTCCATGCAGCATCACTAACAGAAAGTTGACTCTTACCACTCTGGCTGGCCTCAGCATGAACATCATCACTTGAATAACATCTTGCTGGAGTGGCAGTACACCTGCCTTAAACTGATATAGCTCAATATATTCCACATCTCCACACCGGCGTGTGGAAGCAGAACGTAACTCTCTCATTTTGATCCTGTTAATTACTGTAAGTCTATTTTAAGATTTCTTTAGCTCTTGTAAATGAGAAAAAATTATTAAACAAGCACATAAAAGTTACAACTAAAATAATCATGTATATATATAATATTATATATATATATATATATATATATTATATATAATTTATATATATATATATATGAATAGAAACGACGTAAATAAGGAGCGTCTCTGCACACGGGGAAGAGAAATAACGAATAAATGAAAATGAGGCGAACCGCCCGGGAATCGAACCCAGGGCCTTCCAATTGCCGGTTGGATGCGTTATTTCTCTTCCCCGTGTGCAGAGACGCTCCTTATTTACGTCGTTTCTATTCATTTATATACTGCGTGGTCATTGCAGTTAAATGCATATATATATATATATATATATATATATATATATATATATATGAAAATTATTTCATGAAAGTAACACGTGAAAAATATTTATGATGAATAAAACCACGAAGGAAAGGAAACACAGAATGGTGCTCAAGCGCTTTCGTCTAATGACATCCTCAGGAACACTGTTCCTGAGGATGTCATTAGACGAAAGCGCTTGAGCACCATTCTGTGTTTCCTTTCCTTCGTGGTTTTATTCATCATATATATATATATATATATATATATATATATACTGTATATATATATATATTATGATTATATGTAAATAATAATCATAAAATAATAATCAATGGCAAATAATCAGTTTTTGTGGCTAATATTGTTATTTAGCATCAGCAAACAATTCAGTTAACTAAATTTATGATGTGAATATTGATGTCATAGCAATTTAATAGTATTTTTTTAACAAAACCAGATAAAGTGGCTAATAATTTTCATTGTTAATATCAGCAAACCTTCAGAGGGCATGTACAGGGGGGGGTTAATGACATCAGATATTTGTGAAACATGGTTCATTTTACTTCTTTTGTATGATAGCAACTTTTAAAGACCAGAAAACTGGGGGTCACCATTTCTGTTCCCCCCCTACCGGAAGTTAAAGGAGGAGACATGCAGTTAGAGAGTTCAGAAGAGCAGTGTCCGTTGTAATAGCAATAGTAAAGAGAGAATATATATATATATATATATATATATATATATATATATTGTGTGTGTGTGTGTAAAATTCATTGTTAATAGATAAAATAACTTCATCCAAAATTATTTATACAAAAATGTGAGAATCCTGAACTGAGGCCACGCCATCACAATGGAAGTGGAACCCAGTGACAGATGGCGAACACTGTACATGGCTTAACCTAGGCCTAACTCGGACGCTCTTTGTTTACTCGCGATCGAGGATTGACTCTGCACACACAACAAAACCTAGCCTATCTTTGGGTGGTCGACATAAGCTTTTATATTCCTGTTAAGAATTGTAATTATTTTGCCCTATAACGGAAATTAATTATTGTGTTATGGTTTAGTTTCTACCTTATTAGGAACATGAAATTATAATTGTCTAGAAGTACCAGTATAAACTGTGTGATGCTTGTTTGCCGTGACCATGCAGTTTAGGGAAGACGTCATACTATAGGCCTAAAGAGTTTAATTTATTCCCCGTTCGTCATTTGTGTTTGAGTAATAATAACATCTCCGAAAAAAAGTAGATCCAAAACTGAAGACAATGATGAAAATAAAAATGTTCTTCAGGCACAGTACACGGACGGAAACGGAAATAGTGTAGACTATTTTTTGTTATGTAATAAGTAAGGATAAAGATAAGTCTTTAGAATTAAAGTGAGACAGGAGGCAAGTGAAGATTTACCTGCGCAAAGATTACCTCTTCTGACCTCCCACCACTTACCTATCCTTCCTACCTTCATCATAACTTATCCCTTCTTCTCATGCACAGATGGCGAGCGAATGGAGTTAACAGCAAAATCTGGACACCGAGTCATTCCACTGCCTTATGTACAACAGTAACCGCGGAATTTATTATATTGCGTGTGGCCCATGGCTTCTCTGGCTTATAAGCCCATAAAACAATAAGGTATCTATGGTATGATACAGATATGCAGATAAGACTAAGGATTGTAAAAGCTGAAAGAGTAATATGATAATTGCTTGTAAAGAAAGAAGGAAATATAATTAGGAATTTAAGAATAGGAAATATACCTTTATATAACAGTAGTGCGTTATTATTACACCATCTTTCTTTTCAGTAACTCTCTTGAATCTGTAAGTTAGGCCAACCGATATTGATATTTTTCCATTCAAAAGTTCCTTTAGTTTGTTGAGAACAGAGAAGTACTTAAATATGTATAACAACAAAAAGGTCGCTATGTTTTCCCTTTATAAGTTCATCGGAGACTTCAAAACATTTATGTATAGTGTGCCAATAATAAGTGATTTACTTTTAAAAAATTATTCTTAGGGAAAAAATAATATATATATTATATATATATGTGTGTGTGTGTGTTATGTTTGTGTGAAACTGCACAAATAGATAAGAGTGGGACAAAACAAAGAACAAGGAAGTAAAGCCAAAAGAAATAATTTAATTTTAGCACACTAAAAATTCCAGAAATTGTTTTCAGAAAAAATTAATTTAAGTTTGATATTATTGAATACCGTAATTACATTAAATTAAATAAAAATTTCAGTTAATGAAAAATAAGAGAAATAAACAATTTTTTCAGAATTATCTACACTGAAACTAAACATGGCTTATATATATATATATATATATATATATGAATAATAAACCACGAAGGAAAGGAAACACAAAATGGTGCTCAAGCGCTTTCGTCTAATGACATCCTCAGTGTTCCTGAGGATGTCATTAGACGAAAGCGCTTGAGCACCATTTTGTGTTTCCTTTCCTTCGTGGTTTTATTCATCATAAATATTTTTCACGTGTTACTTTCGTGAAATAATTTTCATATATATATATATATATATATACAGTATTATATATATATATATATATTATTTTTTTTTTTTTTTTTTTTTTGAGGAAGTACAAGAGTTTAAGTATTTGGGTCAAACTATTACCAGCTCCTTGAGTGATGACTCGGATATAAGAAAACAATCTCGAAGCCTGTGTGCTAAAGCGAATATGACCATAAGGAACTTTCGATTCTGTACAAGTGAAGCTAAAGACACTCTCGTATTTTCTGCAGTAATATATACGGAGAGCAACTGTGGGTGAATTATAAAAAAGGTTCTGGCAGAACCCTAAATTTGCTGTACAACAGGTCTTTTAGACTCTTACATAAATTACTCCCGAGATGGTCAGCTTCGCAAATGTTTGCTACCCGCAATGTCCCGAGCTTCCCGGAGGTAACAAGACGTGCTCAACACAGTCTAATGCAAAGAATTAAAAAATCAACCAACCCGATCATCCAAGCTATCCATGAGTTCTGCCATTTATCCTCTAAGGTCTAAGCCAGTGGTTCCCAACCTGGGGTCCCGGGGACCCCAGGGGGTCCGCAAAGGTAGTACTGGGGGTCTGTGAGCTTTCAATATTTCGAAAGGCTCCAATGGAAATCGTACATTTACCCACGATAAGGGCGCTCAGGCTAAAATTTCAAGTTTCCTTGCTCTTGGCTGGAATTATTAATACTTTTTTAATACGCTGTATTTTAATTGCATACTCAGTTATATGTCTTTTATTTGATAGCGAAAAATGTGAAAAAAGTTAATTATTAGTTAATAAAAACAGTTTGTTGGGTAGACGGAATCTTTCAAAAACAGGGGTCCGTGGGAAAAAAAATAAAATAAAAGGGGTCCTTGGTGGTGAAAAGGTTGGGAACCACTGCTCTAAGCTATGGACTTCTTGGTACGAAAACGTCTGTCTGTAGCTCCACTTAACTTCGACATTACAGTATTATTTCTAATCAATTGTATATATTTCTATCCTTAGTATATGAACTGTCATTGTATTAATAATATTTGTCATATGGACTATAGTCTGCCAATAAACCTTTTCATTTTCATTTTCAAATTATATATATATATATATATATATATATATACACACACACACACGCCTCGGTGGTGTAGTGGTTTGCGTCGCTGACTACGAATCCATCGGCTCCAGTGACGGCAGGCGGCGCGCTGCACAACCCAGCTGTTCATCCTTCCACCCAATAAAAAATAAATTGGTCGGTAGATAAATGGGTACCCTAGGTAGCCTGTTAAGACGCTGAGCTGCTGGTGGGGCGTGGTTCGGATTTCACGTTACACTGTAGGTTTAAGGTGGAGTGACACGCTTGACCTTCGTCAGAATGAACAATTCGGGCGGAAGCAAAACCAAGGTAACCAAGGTGTGTGTGTATATATATATATATATATATATATATATATATATATACTTATTGTATAAATTCTTCAATAGTATCGCACATAGACAGATTCCAAATATTGTATTTCGTAACGAGCATTAAATAAATAATTGAAAATTGGATTCTTGTAACCACAAAAATTACACAAAAATCTGAAAATAGTTCATGAATTTCGTAACGTTTTAAATATTGCATCGTTGATGAAATTGTTGTTGTTGTTGTTGGTTAGCCGATCAGCCCACCCTGATCGAGCAAGCCGGCGCGGTCCCGGGGACCCCAGGGGGTCCGCGAAGGTAGTACTGGGGGTCTGTGAGCTTTCAATATTTCGAAAGGCTCCAATGGAAATCGTACATTTACCCACGATAAGGGCGCTCAGGCTAAAATTTCAAGTTTCCTTGCTCTTGGCTGGAATTATTAATACTTTTTAATACGCTGTATTTTAATTGCATACTCAGTTATATGTCTTTTATTTGATAGCGAAAAATGTGAAAAAAGTTAATTATTAGTTAATAAAAACAGTTTGTTGGGTAGACGGAATCTTTCAAAAACAGGGATCCGTGGGAAAAAAATAAAAATAAAAGGGGTCCTTGGTGGTGAAAAGGTTGGGAACCACTGCTCTAAGCTATGGACTTCTTGGTACGAAAACGTCTGTCTGTAGCTCCACTAAACTTCGACATTACAGTATTATTTCTAATCAATTGTATATATTTCTATCCTTAGTATATGAACTGTCATTGTATTAATAATATTTGTCATATGGACTATAGTCTGCCAATAAACCTTTTCATTTTCATTTTCGAATTATATATATATATATATATATATATATATATATACACACACACACGCCTCGGTGGTGTAGTGGTTTGCGTCGCTGACTACGAATCCATCGGCTCCAGTGACGGCAGGCGGCGCGCTGCACAACCCAGCTGTTCATCCTTCCACCCAATAAAAAATAAATTGGTCGGTAGATAAATGGGTACCCTAGGTAGCCTGTTAAGACGCTGAGCTGCTGGTGGGGCGTGGTTCGGATTTCACGTTACACTGTAGGTTTAAGGTGGAGTGACACGCTTAACCTTCGTCAGAATGAACAATTCGGGCGGAAGCAAAACCAAGGTAACCAAGGTATATATATATATATATATATATATATATATATATATATATATATACACTTATTGTATAAATTCTTCAATAGTATCGCACATAGACAGATTCCAAATATTGTATTTCGTAACGAGCATTAAATAAATAATTGAAAATTGGATTCTTGTAACCACAAAAATTACACAAAAATCTGAAAATAGTTCATGAATTTCGTAACGTTTTAAATATTGCATCGTTGATGAAATTGTTGTTGTTGTTGTTGGTTAGCCGATCAGCCCACCCTGATCGAGCAAGCCGGCGCGGCGGCACCCAGGTAACCGATTGCCCTCTCCGGAGTGGACCAGAGGTTCAGCGCTCTAGTGATGTTGTGTTGTGTTCTATGTTGTGCTAGAGCGGTACAGTCTGTCATAATGTCTTCAATTGTTTGTGGTGTGTCCTGGCACAGGTGGTAGGTGTCGTCTGTGGAGTTGTCTAGTCTGTGTTTATATGTCCGTAAGTTGGGGTGATGTCCACATCGGAATCGTGCTAAGTTAACTCGATCCAATCCGCTCAGGCTAGTCTCTGACCTGTCAATGGGTGGGGGCTTCGCACCTAGGACCGCATTCGGACCGAGTCGTGTCAGTGCTTTGTGGGTTAGGTGTATGTGTGTGTATGTGTTTTCTGTACTGTGTGATGTCTGTGGGGCGTAGTATGGAATGGAGTATTTGGTTATAATGTCTCTCTGGTGTTACCTTAATGGTGCGAGGTGTCGGTACATGATTGTACATTAGGGCGGCTCGTTTTTACACTTTTTTCGATATTTGATTGGGGGTAGTGCGGAAAAGTTGCGATTTGGAGAGAAAATAAAGTGTGTAAAATTTTTTTGATCTACGTCAATACCTTCCGGTGGCGGCGAGTCCTTAAAAATCGAAAAATAGGCCTAACGGGGTAGATTGGAAAATGGTTTTAAAGACTTACAAATAAACAATAAAAATTTCAGCAATCTGTTAATAACTTCCGGTGGCGTCTTAGCCGTTTAAAATATCCAAAATATTGATTTAAAGCAAGTTTTAACAAGATGTTATACAAATGTTAATTCCGGTATATTTCTGTGCAAACAACCCTGAGAACACTATTATAGGCTTGAATAAATTAATAGCAGTCATTGAACAATGAACATTATATAAAATTATATAAAATTATATAAAATTTGTATGTGTTTTTTAGGCCTATTTTTCGATTTTTAAGGACTCGCCGCCACCGGAAGGTATTGACGTAGATCAAAAAAAATTTACACACTTTATTTTCTCTCCAAATCGCAACTTTTCCGCACTACCCCCAATCAAATATCGAAAAAAGTGTAAAAACGAGCCGCCCTATTGTACATGTAGTGGCAAGGGTGTTGCGGGTTAGTTGTCGCTGCTGCCATGAATTGCGTTCCCCTCATGTTTAAATGTTCCCTAACTTCAGTATTTTTGTTTCTGTGTGCGGATGATGTTCTATTGGTGTTGTTTGAGTGCATCTTGTAATGTCGTTGATGAAGTAGTCGACTTAAGTGAATTTCAGATATAATTCGTTAACGATGCCTTATTAACATTTATTAAAACACCTATTACACATTTCATAATCAATAAATAAGTATACATTTATGAAGAAAAAATAATAATTATTATTATTCTAATTTATTGTGAGTAAAAATTAAGAATAAGAGTTTTAGAATTAAAATACGAGAAACACACACACACACACACACACACACATATATATATGTGTGTGTACGTGAGTGAATGAATAAACAGTTCGGGTGGAACCGCAGCCCCTGGTAAACTAGGGTGTACGTATATATAAAGAGAGAGAGAAAGAGTATAAATAAAAGTGTGGTTAAAAGTTAACTTGATTTAGAAGCGTCACAAGTAGTGTTGAGAAGAAGATGACTGCATTGTTTTGGATATGAAATGGAAGCTTTTGAAAACTTTTTGAAGAAACTTCAATCCAAACAATGTTTATATATAAACTTATGAAACATGACGTCATCATAAGAATGCTTCAACAGATTTCAAAATTAATTATTTTTATGTTAAAAATTTAACGTATATATATATATATATATATATATATATATATATCTTTGCTTAAAAAAAAAATATATATATATATATATATATATATATCCTAAAGTACTCAGTGTGAAGTTGTTCATTATTTAGTTCTTTTATATGACGTAAAAGGTCCCTGAGATACATATCAGTTTTGTATTATGTGACCCCTTAAAGTCGTAAATAAAGTAAAAAATGTGTAAAACATTTGACCAGTTTGAAAATGGGATTTGAAAAGTTTTTTGATTTTCTCAAGTTTCATTGACTTTAAAAGCTTTTCAGATCTTTAATGTTTTGAGGAGTCTTAAAGTTCCCTGAAATTCCCTTTGAAATTTACTTAAAAAGCTTCCCAAAGTTCCTCAGAATCCCTTCAAGCTCCTTTACTAAGTTTTCTTTGAAGCTTTTCCTCCAAGTTTCTTTAAAAATAAAGTTCTTTGAAACCTCTTTCGAGTCCTTCTGAATATTCCTTGAAGTTCCTTCACCGTTCCCAAAAACCCTCAGAAAGTTTTGTAAAGTTCCTCGGAGTTCCCTTCGGTCAGAGGTAATCGGAAGGGAGGCTGGAATTCGATCCTGTGAAAGGAAATCCGGTGAAGAATCCCCGTGTAACCGGCAAAGGACAAAGGAAAGAAGTCCCAAAGTGTAACGATCATCAGTGATTCCAAACTGGTAATAGAATGGGCGTTAGGAAACCACGTGATTACATAAAATCCTAAACGCTATAACGAGAGTAATACTCGTCTATATACTGCGATCTCAACCTGCGTATACAACCTCCACAAAGTTTATTGAATGCGGTCAAAATAATAGTTAAATATAAGAATGTGGAACTTTGTAAGGACCAATTATGAGGTTGAAATTTTTCCTCTATTTCGTGAAACATAAAAATGTTATTCAGGTATTTTATAATACGTACCCTTGACCACTGAATAAAGGTGGAAAAATAATCCACCGAGAAGTGGGTAAACCGCAAATATTTTCACATTCAGTCGCATTCAAAGTACCCTGAACATTCTCTACAATATTATGAACTTATTAGGGTCACCACTTTAGTGAACAGAAGGCAATGATATTATATATATATATATAAGAGAGAAAATGAGGCAGTACTATAACTGAGAGTGTATAATCTTGTCTTTATCCTTTGAAGCCTTAAGATCAGAATTTATGTTAAATGAAAACCTCTTGAAATGAGGTTGTCAGAGTTGGTTGGTTGGTCAATTTGGGGACTTTCAACTACCGAAGGAGATTGAGATGGGATCTGTTTTATGTCAGTCACTAATGAACACGAAGAAAGGGAATACGGTTTATCATTTCAAATGATATATATATATATATATATATATATATATATATATATATATATACTACTACTGCAATTATATTGTATGTTTATGGATGAGTTTGAGGAAAAACTATTTTGGGCGAAATGTCATTTCCTCTTGACAAGTTGAGTGACCAACTCTCACTAAAAATAAAATGAGTTTCTGAGGTTAGATTGTTAGATTAAGTTTGTTGAGGTTAGGTTAGGTTGATGTGAAATTTGGTCGTATACGTTTTTGGTTACGGAGAATTTGATCGGATGGGTATGGCACCATATTTAAAGAAGACGAGGTATTTTGTCGAAATTAAGTATATCATTATAGTTAAATACCTTGTAACGATCGTTCATCACACGGAGATCAAGCTCGTGGCCCTACCTCTGGAGATGACTTGGTGAAGGAGAAAACTGTTTTCTTGAATTCTCCATCTCACATAGCCAGGGACACCCGGCTCATCTGGGATTGTCGTGAGCGAGGTGTCGTTATATATATATATATATATATATATTATATATGTGTGTGTGTGTGTGTGTGTGTGTGTCTAAGCGTAGATGAGACTGGAAGCAGCTTAAAAAGCATTTGAAATTCGTTGTGAATGACAGATGAATCTGAATGCTGTATTTTACTGCGAATCTCTGTTTGATGGACAGATGTCGGAACGTCACTTATTTCTTTTATTAAAGGGGTTTCCGGTCTTTTAAATTAATTTTGCCTTTGTTCTTTGCATGGGCAGAGGGAGTGGGGGAGAGTAAGAAGAGGTTCCCATTAATAACTAACTTAGTAACTAAACATTCGCTCTCTCTCTCCATATATATATATATAGTGTATCGTGTGTAGGAGAGTATTTCCTAAAAGTTTACGACTGCCCTTGGTAGCGTTATGCCAGTCGATTTTGCGTTTGTTCTTTCGTCGGTTCCTTCCAGGTGTCCTTTCCCGCCAAATCGATCCGTTGGGAAAAATTATTGATCGAATTGGTTTATGTATTCGGCGTTACTCTCTGTAGTTGCGCTAAATGCGACGACTATTATGATGATATTCTGAAAGAGTGAGACCCCGACAAAATGTGGCTTCGAGGGCGGAAAAATGGTTATGGTCGTCGTAAAAGGAAATATATTTATATAAAATATATTAAAACATGACAGCTCTTAATACTTGGGTATTTGGCTCTTTTAACTCACTACTAAACTCAGTCCTCATTATCAATAAAGGAGATAACTTATTAACTGATTAAGGTGATTATTATTATTTCAATTGTACCGAGTTCTTACACCGGTCTAATTTATGAATAGCTTGGTGCTGTCGTTAAACTGATGCGGAGTAAGCATGGGTGGGGTTTAAGTCGAGGGTTTTTAGCTGTTTTTAGACTGTCATTATGGTAAATAAAATGATTTCATAAAT
Organism: Bathynomus jamesi; assembly: GCA_023014485.1. Classification (NCBI taxonomy): domain Eukaryota; kingdom Metazoa; phylum Arthropoda; class Malacostraca; order Isopoda; family Cirolanidae; genus Bathynomus; species Bathynomus jamesi. The sequence goes on along the minus strand of JAJOZX010000026.1, from coordinate 137,909 downwards.
ATTTATTTGATGTGATTAACGCAGCATTAAATGGAAATTATAAGATTCGCTTTAGTTAATATAACTTCGTTTTGTAAACACCAACTGCCGTTTGTGAGGGACAAAGAGATTTGGCGCGCGTGCTCCTGTTTATGTGCCTGAGGTACGATGATATATTGTTCATTCTTAGGTTTATAATGCATAAATTCTAAATTAAACTATGTTAAACAGACAATAGATTTAAAAGAAATAATAACGATTCTCATAATATTTTACTATTTTATATGTATAAATATATAAATAAATCTAAGTAATGTAACTATAAGGCATATTTCATTTATCCTAACCCCGCCCACTCAGCTTTACAAAGCCACCGCCCGCGAGTTCGAAATGATTTCATCAGTGATCAGTGTCGTTTCAGTTGTTCGATAAGTTACACGTATTTCTTCGCCGTCCGCTCCGCACCGCCCTAGTCATATCCATGGCTCTAAAGTGACATGTTGGATTATTTTAAATATATTGTTAGGCCCTAAGTGCAATAAATTGATATTAATCGGTTATTAAGTGGCATTTCATATATAAAGGTGCTTAAATATCCTTAAATGAAGTTGGTGCTTGTTATCAAACTTGGATATCTCGATATTGAAAGGTAGGCCTGAGTCGAAACTTTATTTTTTTACGGTTAGGTTTTGCAAGTTACCTGTTGAATAACGGCATAACGCATGGCCACGTATCCCGCCAAAATTAATAACGCAGCTAGTTAACGAGGCCGTTCAACTTAAATTGTAGGCTATAGGAATTTACTTGAAGAATAGTTTAATATTTTTAACTAAATTGAAGCTAACGCAAAGACTCTGGATTTGATAGGCCAAAGCTTCTTTTTACCGGTAGGCCTAGTATACGGTACCGGTACCTCGGTAACTCATATTTTGGGCTAAATTTAATATAGCTTACCATAGTACTAGATAAGTTAGCTTAACGTACGTAGGCAAGGTAGAGCCTAATGAATAGGCTCGTAATAGGTTAGTTCAGACAAACATTACGCTAGCTTAAGATTAGGCTAAGTGAAGCTATGTAGCATAACTGAGCAAAGTCTAGTTTTATTTGTTAGTTATTAATTTTAATGTCCAGGCCCAGCTGTAGTTAGGCCTACCGCAATTTAAAGTTGTCTATATCCTAAAATTGTTAAGGTAGTTTGTAAACTGAAGGTCTTTTGTTAATTACTCATTAAGTGCAGTTAAAATGTAATTAAGCCTACATCTGTTTTAGATGCCTAATTAAGTAGACTAGAGCCTGAGTTTAGGCGTGTTTTTTAGGGGTTCCCCACCTAGTGTTTAGCCTAGGCTAATCAGTTAACTTGGTTTTGACTTGTTACGAATAATGGTACTGTAGAATACTCCTGAGCGAATTGTTAAAACTTTGAAATAGTTGGGTGCAAATATTGTAGGCCCTAGTCTATAAGGAAAGGATGGCGAATGAAAGTGGTTTGATAACTTGGCTTGATCGAACTTACAAGGTCAGCTGGAGTGGGGAAAATACCAAAACTGGTCCCCTATAACCTAAATGTTTGTTTAGCCTATAACCCTATGCTAATAAATTTGAGGGTAAATAAATTAAGAGTACGACATTAGATAGGTAGGATAGGCCTACACTTTTTGTTTGGTAATTTCTTGAAGCATTTAGGGTCTATCCTAGGCATTTTGCAAATGGTAACCTCAAATATTTTATTTGGTAATGACGGTAACTTGCTCCTATAAGATGAACTGAGAATCTACGTATATTAATATAATGGGTTTCATGCTTAAGCCTTAAGTTGTGTACCCAATCTTAAAAGTACTGCTCATGGTAAGACGTGTTATTTTATCCCGTGGGATTTCCCCCAAAACATTTGAAGCTTAATTTTAAGTTAGCAACTAAAACCAGTTATATAAGTCTCTTTCAGAAGACACTTGACTTGAGCTTGCTTACTTGTTTGTAAAATCTCTATTTCTCTCTAATGGACAGAGAAAGAATTAAATAGCGAACACCTTGGCTATTAAGCCTACTCAGTTCTGCACTTTACGAATAGTGAATCTTTAAAAAAAAAAAAAAAAAAAAAAAAAAAATTGCTTTATTTAACGACTCTACCCATAAAAGGTAATCACATAGGCCCTAGGGAACAGGTAACCCACCTTGACCCAGGTTTCTACGTCGAGGACTACAAGGGTGTGTTCGTATATCAGAGTTGTTAGGGTTTCAAAGAATTAGCGCATGTGCAGGATTGGAATTAAAATTTGTGCTTAAGGGCTCGTCCAGGCTGATTGTACTGAGGATAGCATGATGTTAGGTGGGTATAGGGCCTATTTTACAAGTGTTTAATAAGCTGGATATCTCAACGTTTGATTTATTTGATGCTGACCTTAATCTGATAACTTTAAAGACTATATAAATTTAAACCACTGATTATTTATGATGATGATGATGGTACAGATACTGGATATTAACGTAATGAAGATTTTGACTGGTTGCCTGATTATCTGTAACAAAAATGTTTTGTATTCTACGTGTAACTTGATCTTTTGTAAGTTTAATGATAAGAACTCTTCTTAAAACTAATGTTCTTAAATGTATCTGGAGAAGGTAACACTGCACGTTCAAGCTACGGAAGAGATTGAAAAGGTGAGAAGTTCGGTAGGTTTCTTACAAGTTGGTGTGGTACACGATTTATCATAAATGTCACTAGTTTGATTCTAAATGGCCCACAATGTTAGCTAGCACGCTTCCCCAATTCCTCGTTAAAGCACGGATGTAAGGCTTATATAATATCCTTTAAGATGGTCATTTTGTTTTCAGGAATGTGACTACATTAAATAAAGGATAGAATTTGGGCCTAATTTTAACGCCAGTCTCTCTTATTGCTGAACATACAACAGACGGAGTGTAATATGTGGAGACGAGGTTTTTGTCCCGTCCCTTGGCGCTCAGAGGTTATCTGAAGTAGGTCTTTGTAGCGGTTGATTGATCTGTTATCTTCGTTATATTGACACTTTAGGAAATGCGGGAAGTGTTCTGAAGTGCACCGGTATCTGATAAGGGAGTTATCAGTCGAAATCTGTTCGTTTCGAACTGTTAAGACATCTTGGGTTTGCCTTACCTGCAAGTTTTTTATTTACTCCTTGATTGGATAACGATAAGAATGGGTTCGTGGTCGGGCTTGAGGTAGTGGTCGCCTTTTGCCGCGCCGTATCTGTTTACTTTTAAGATTGATAAATTGCCTTTGACGTAATTACGACCCGTCCAAGGTACAGATTTGAGTGTATGAGGCCCGACGGACCCCTTCATAATACCCATTAAATAGCGAGTAAATTGAAAGTGTCACAAGACGAAAGTGTTCCCCCGCACAGACTGTGACTGCGCCGTCTCGTGTTGTGTGATCGCCTCTTCGTGCCGTTCGGATGCTAAGGTGCGTCTCCGAGTGTAACCATTAAACCTGCCCGTGAGCGCGTGGCGACAAGAGTGTGTTCGTCCGTTCGTACTTCCGTTGCAGCATCGATCTCTTAGAGGGGAAAGAGGAGGAGAGCCCTCTGAGGGAAGGAAGCTGGGGAGGGGGGAATAGGTCCATGAATCCGTCTGGAATAGGGAAAGGTCTTGTCTGCGTCTGAGACTTTTTTCCCCTCATTTTTGTTAAAATTTATTTTTTCATAGAATGCACTTATTTCGTATCAGTTTCCCACGTTCCACTTTGCATTTTAGTGTTACAGACTTAGGATAGAGGCTGAGTTTGGTTCTTCACTCGAAATTAGTGTAACTGTAAAAGCCCAGTCTGTATATTGATTACATCGTTTCGTTCTTTCGTTTCTCCTTTATTATCGTCAAACTTTTATTCCATTTTTCGTTAACAGTTACTTTTCAATTTAAAGACGAACTACGCCATCATCCAAGATTTACTTCAGGAAATAACATCACACGATTAACAGTCACGTGTGTATATATATATATATATATTGTATGTATGTTGTATGTCCATGCATGTATATGGGTCTCTGTTGTAATGGTTTTGATCTTGATTGGTAATCAGTTGTTGGAAAGGTCATAGAGAACAAATGGGAGGAAGGTGGTTCGTCTTGTGTATTAAAAGAACTGATCAGTCCCTCGTTCTCGAGACGATACATTCTTCACTGACGTAGAGAAATCTATTGTCGTTTAATGTTTACGGAGAGCTTTCAGCATTCTTTCCCGACGAAGGAATTGTCATCACACGATAGTGTTCTGCGCTCAATCCTTGTGAACTCCAAAATCTAGACTCAACTCAGACAATCCATAATTACTAACCAAACCTACCTTCACTTAAGTATTACTCGGCTATTATGAATTCTTCGAACTGAGTGAGGATTCTGGAATTTTGACCCCCCCCCTCCCCCCACCTAAATTGTGTAGGACACACACACACACACACACACACACACACGTCTATTGCTTTGTCTTGAGCATTCAGAAGACAGTTAACTTATAATCAAAAACTTATCTTTAGTGATAATAGGCGTCATATCCACTTGAAAATTTACCTTACCCCGATAGACGGCTGGAGGTTTCAGACCCTAATTTAATTATTAAAGAAAAAAGAAATACAGCGAGGTTGCTAATTTTTCGTCGAACTTTGCGTTTCTTCACAAGTATTTAATGTAAAGCATTGACCATCATTGCGTTTCTTCACAAGTATTTAATGTAAAGCATTGACCATCATTAGGCTTTGTGAAGTATTTATGGAAATTGCCGAGGAAGCACTTTTTATAATGCCAAATTCGGTGTTCAATGAGTTAACTCCAATTTACATGCTAAACCATCGTTCCTCATCCAACTTTGAATACTATGAAATAAATAAATGATGCACACCGACAAGGAAAAATGAAAACTGATTCAAAGTCCTTTCGTATATTCAACAGTGCGAGGTGTACTACATTATGTATATATACATCTTAATTATTTCGAACAACGGTTCAAGATCGAACTGTGGTTGACTCCTCTGCAGCATCCCACCGCATTCGCGGGATTTGGTGGAGGAGAGAATTGGTTTCCGTTCTCTCCTGCCCTCGTAGCCGTGGCTGGTCGGACTAACAAAAAGTGAATTGATATTTTTTTAGTCACCTACGTGTTTAGTCTTTCTTCAGTTTCATCCTGACTGTAAAGCTGGTGTGGGGGGGTGGGGGGAGGTTGTGTAACTATGTTCGGTTTTGTGATTATTGATTTGCTTGGCTGCCTTTCCTTGTTTTTCTTAGTATCATTTGGTTAGAAGTGCGCATCATTGTAAGCAATTTAAGGTTTTCTCGAGCGGTCGCATCCTCTTCCAGGAATTTGGTTCGCCCCCCATCCGATTTGTGGACGAATTTTCAGTGCGCGAAAAGAATTAGGTTTGACTTCATAGAAGGATGAAAAACCCCAGTCTCGTTATGTAAATTCGGATGGATATTGTTGGTGGGAGGTAAAAGAAGTTAGATTCAGTTGTTCATTGCGTCAGTAAGATTTCCTCTAAAATGCTCTTAGTTGAAACCATTGGTGCCGTGAACGTAAACTAGATTAGTCCTTGTCGCTTACTGTTATCGTTGTCAAAAATATAGAATAGGGTTTGGTTTCTGTTTGATGAAGTTTGCGTAATGGGTAACAACACCTTGGATAGGTGTTTGAACGTTTCCTAATCTTACTTATTGCTCATAAATCATCTGTCGTGGCTACGTGAGAGGATGTGGAGGAGTCTGGTTAAAAGAAGGGACCCCTCTCAGTCGTCCTCTTCCATTCATCGGGTGACGGTCGTTTGCTCAGCGCTGGTTCTCTTTTCGCACCTCGCTCCGTCTCTCCCCACCTCGGTCTCCCCTTCTCTTTGTTGCCCGCCTCACCCAGACACGGTGAATCATCATCATCAAATCCAATCCTACAGCGAGTGACTCATTCCCTTCCCTCTCTCTTCCTGTCCCCTCTTTTCTCCAAGCTTCTCCCCTCTCTGTTCCCCTTGTTGCATTCGAACTCGTCAAAACGCGCGGTACACTAGTAAAATTTAAGAATGAGATTTAAATTTAACCGAAATCAAGAGCATTTTCTTCCCGATTAATCCAACATTATTGTAGCTTAAAAGTGACGTAATTAATACAGTTAACGATTATTTTTTTAATTAATGAAAACCAAAGGTCAGTTCATTGAAAATGAATGTTTGATCTATTTTCAAATTGATTGCACGCATTGAAATCTTTACTTGTCTAAAGCAATGTATCCTAATCGGTGTAGATACTACATTATGTCTGGCCTTCGATGATTTCAATTTGAGATTGAAATGATTAATAATTTACGAGCCAGCAGTACGGCACTTTAAGCTAAAATTGGAAAGTCGTCATTGAATTATGCGAAATATTTATTAGGTTGATCAAGCGTAACGTAAGCTATTAACCTTGGCCTACCGAATCATTTGTCCGAAACGACGCTAAGAAATTTCATACATTTTTCAATATATATATATATATTATCGCGTGGTTGAAAGCAAAACTTAAACCTGTTCAGAGTACAAAGAGAACTAACTTCCCTTCTCCAAACTGGTACGATATCAAAGTTTATTAAATATCTATACCATAAATACTCTTGTTGGGTTTACATTATACAGACGGTAGTTGAACACTGCTGCTGCTTTGATAACATACAGATTTTGCATATAGTTTTTTTTCTATGGGAGGATAGTTAAGTAAAGACCAAATGAAAACTACAGTATTAGTGATACTTTTTTTTTTAAATATAGATATTGCCAATTTAATTATAAGGTATACTTTTGCAATGATATATATTATAAAAATAAATAAATACCAGTATAGAATGTCTTTTTCAGCCTATTTACAGAAAAAACTGGCCTCTTTCTTGCACTGAAAGTCTTGTATCTTGAGATCCGTTAAACTTGCGAGAACACTGGCTGGGAGCTGACTGCCCATTGCCCAACCTTTCCAGGACTCCCATCCATGCCTCGGATTTTGAATCTCCCGCTTAACTATCCTTTAGACCCGCGATGACACATTTTCCCCCCGAGACCATCCATATATATATACATACACACACCCATATACATATATACCGATATATACATAAATACTTATATACACATTTATATCTATTGTATACCCCATACACACGCATGCATACTCGTATATATATATACACACAAACTCATACACCTCTATTTCGCCTTTTCATTACCTCTGAGATCATTTAGCACATACAATAATATCCATACAGCCAAAAGAAACCGATTAAGCACAGACAGAGCGGCAAAGCTAGTATTTATATCGCAAAATTCCAAGAAAGTGAAGTAAAACATGGTGCTACATTGGCTTCAACATCCAAATCTGCAATAAGTACCAGTACCTGTGATATTGAAACTACCATATATGCTCTAATCACTCTAGTGATAATGATTCTTCAATGGAAATAGAATCGGATAATGAAAGTTAAACAGCATTAGGTTAACACAAAGGTTAAAGAAAGGAATATTTTTTTATTTTTCTATTTGGAATATATATATATATATATATATATCAGGGTTGGCAAGAAACCCACTTTTTTTAAAAAAAGCCCACCCCAGGTGGGTTTTTCGGGTTTTTTCACCTAAAACCCGAAAAAACCCGGGTAAAATTGGGTTTTCATATGTCCATATGGTAGTTCATATTAGACCTACCTATTCTTATTTTTATAATAATACTGTACTGTACCGTACACTATTAATATAACATTTGTCTTGTTTTTAGCAAAAAGGTTGCCTTCCAGGCAATTAAGCATAAAAAGTTATTATTTTCTCAGATTGAGCTTCACAACAAAATTTGGAAAACATGGACCAATTTGAACTAAATTTGGTGTGGTAAATTATCCTATTTGTTAGGCTATACTTCCTATGGAAGACAGGCCCCTGTGTCTTCTGCTGGAAGTAGATGAATTACAGCCCAAAGGGAACTTAATTCAGCTAGTTATATCTATTTAATTCATATTACTGAATATTTTTCTTTTATTTCACAGTTAAATAAAACAAATTGGCAACAGCATATTTATCTTTACTGCTAGCCTACAGAATTAGTCTGTTTGAAGTTATAACTGCATTAAATAATGCCAAAGACCTTTGGATCAGGAAGAAAATCAGGGCATGAATGGAGTGAAGTCAATATTATTGATGGGACTAGTAAAGTTAGATGCAAACATTGCAGTAATGAAATAAGTAATAAAATAGAGCGAATAAAAATACATTTAATGAAATGTTTGAAACATATGGAATCAAGAAACAAGACTGACAATACTGCCAGTACATCATCTTCATACTGCCATGACATAGACCTCTCAGATGATCCAGACTCATCCTCACCACCACTGACACAATTACAGATGAAAAAAAGAAAAATTCAAAAGAAAGTAAGCGATTTTGGCATGACAACAACAACTTTGCAGAAAAATGTCATTGATAACAAAATAGCCAAATTCTTTTATGCAAATAATATTCCATTTCTATGTGCAGAGTCTAAGTATTTTATTGAAATGATAGAGACTCTAAGACCAGGCTACACTCCACCTTCCCGTCGAAATTTGTCTGGTCCACTTTTAAATACAATCCATGAAGAAGTAGAAAATTCCTTGAAGATGCAGTTGACTGAAGAATCAGGATGTATAACACACTGATTGGCTGATGTCTACACTCTATAACCTGCTACCTCACCCAAAGAGTTATACCTGTAGGTCTATTTGTTGACTCATGTTTGCTTGCTTTGCATGTAAAATCATTATAGGCGCCTATATGACAATAATTGCATATGCACTTCTTAAGTTTCATGAAAAAACCCACAAGTGGGTAAAATAGTGGTTTTTTTCAAGTGTTTTTTTTTTAAAAAAACCCGGGTGGGTTTTTTCGGGCTGGGCCCACTAGTGCCAACCCTGATATATATACATACATACATACATACATACACTGGTATTTTTGTCATTCACAATTATGTATATTGTTTTATACCAGTATGTATATTATACCAGTACCTGTGATATTGAAACTAGCATATATGCTCTACCCAATCTAGTGATGATTCTTCCGTGGAAATGAAGGTTAAACAACATTTAGAAAAAAAAATATTCATCTTTTTTTATCTGGAATATATATACTGGTACTCTTGCCAATCACAATTATGTATATTGTTTGAAACGAGGAAGAATGTTTTATGTTCTAGTTAAAAAATATATATACATAGAAAGGAAAAACAAACCCTCATTTTTTATATTATATACAGTACTTTTTGTGTGATTGTTTTTCTAAAAGATGACTATATATACTAGGTATAACCGTATAAGCATGGTAGTATAGTAAATTATAGGTAATACTAATATACTTATTAGATTAAAGGAAGAAAAATATGGAATAAGTTTAAAACAAAAAAAAAAAACATCACTACAGTATACAGCCCGTTGACAGAGCCAATCATTCGTTTAGGATTTTGCTCATGATGGGCTATTTCATTCGCGAATTAGACGTCTGTGTATGATGTACTTAACGTCCAAGTACGGTATGTGTTGCCTTTTTTAATGTTTGATAATGTGAATGTACCTTATTAATTATAATTAGTCACTTCCTAGCAGATAGGGCCTAAGTAATGATGCTCCTTTTAATTGATTGACGCCAAATTTCATTAAAAAGTAGCAATTCTTATAAAGTAATTACAATAAAAGTGTGTGTGGCTTAAATTTTCGCCTGTTCGTTTAATACGTTGAGCACTACCGGTATAGCTTCTCCATTCGGTATTATTTATTCGGTGTAACTCCTTAGTGTGTGAGAAAAATGATAGAATTTGGCGTAGTTAATGGTTAATATTTTAAATAAGGGTTCCTTTACCATGTTTATGATACTGAAGGTATAAATGTGGAGGTAGTTTTGTTTACATTACGGTAGTGGTGGGTGTTGGGGAGTGAACTGAGATTTACGTAACTTGTGTACTGTTTCAGTTTAATTGAAAGTATGTATTCCGTATTAAAAATTCCACTAAGAGTACAACTTCATTATATAGGCTAGAAACCATATAGGAAAATTGCCAACATTTTAGGTTGCTTAATATTTGATTGTTGTAGGCTTTATTATTATTATTAATCAAATGTGTATCGAGAGGACCAATTAAGCATTAGGTCTGGAGTAGATGCTCCTTCGGAAGTACGGCTCGTTTATAAGGTGGTTGTTTTCCGGTGTCGATGGATTGTTGTTGATTGATAAGTATTGTGCCAAAGTCGTGATTAATTTTACGCTTAATTTAGGCCCGTCGCTCGGAATTGGTTCAGTCTCCCCCACCGTTTAGTTCATCTCATTTCCGTTGTTTCCTCTGCTTTCCACCAACCCCCCACCCCCATCTGGCATTCCTTCCTCAGTAAGCAGAATTCATTCCACTTTCCACTTCGTGAAAAGATGAAAGTAAAATTCAAAAGAAGTCAAGGACACGTCAACTCCGAAAATTAGGATGCTGCAATTGCTCTCTGCTTTTTGTATCGTAAAATTATTGTACTTTATCTTTCAATCATTTAAATTAAATTATATTAGGAAGAGGCCTAGTTAGGACTATATTTTGGGTTTTCACAAAGTTTGGTGGTGGGCCCATTTGCAATTAGTGGAAGACTTATAGGCTATCCATTTTTATTAAGTCTATTGTAGAACCTACGTAGACCTATACATGTTATACTCTCATTCACTTTGTAATTGATGATATTCGATATTTGTTGAAGCTATTGAAACCCGATAAGCATCTTCAGACTGTCGTAGCGCATTAAACTGCTCACTAGAATTTCCCACCTCATTCGTTTGGGGGCTAATTTTACAAGTTTCGGAAATGTTTTTCCTCAAATATGTAGGGCCTGTTTGGTTTAAATGCCTCCTAGTCTGTACAGGCCTACTTCTAACCAGAACGGACTACCATACGTAGATCTTGGTACCAGATTTTATCCTGGTTCAAGCACGTCGCTATATTTGAATTTTCATCAGTATTCCTGTAACCTGGATTCGACTTGAAAGTTAACTGGGAAGTGTGTGTGTGAGAGAGAGAGAGAGAGTGTCAGTCAGTCAGTCAGTCAGGGGGAGAGGAGCGGGGGTCTCCATAACCTTCGCTCTAACTTTTTATTATTGAGGTTGCAGGTTTCATATTGCTCGCAGAACAGAGGACACCCGCATGCACCGCAAACTTCCAACTCTCCCCCACCGTGCGTCAAATTACCTTGATTTTTGTGCTTCACTTCTGTTATACGAGTTACGACGCCACTTCACGTAATTAATGAATGAATAATAGTGTACATTTTGTCTTCATACTTTCACTCGGGAGTTTGTTTAATAAAGTTGCATAATTGTATGCCGGCAACTTGTTAGGCTTGGCAGATAGCAGTTATTAACTAGTTATGTCTACATAAAAAGTAACCTTTAGATTGCCTAGTGTGTATATATAATAAACTTGGTGTTGGCGAAACTTTATTTCATTCGCGTTCAATTTTCAATTGTTAATGCTAAGAGTTATATGAAAAGGTGCTTGTTGACTTATCGCACATACATTAGGCGCGTTTAGATATGGGTTTAGATAATGTGTGCGTTAATTACTTTTGAGTGGCGTTCTCCTTATATAAATAATAATAGCATTCTTTGCTTTTATATTTTGCCATGTCTGCAGGATAGGTTATATTGATTAATTGCGAGGAATTTAAAAACTTTTATATAGACTTCTAAAGCTGTCCTCATACTTCAAATTGGGGTTTTGGGGGGGGGGGGGGGGTCACGTCAGTTTGAAGCCATTTTTTTTTTGTCGGCTAAGTTCAGTGTCCAGTTCGCATGAACTTTTTCCATAGTTGGCTAATACTAACTGAACCGCATAAGAGTTTTAAAAGAACGACCCATAGCACCACAACCCTTAAGAGTTTACTTCGTAACAGGCTGTCGGTAAGCAAACTTTTTTTTGTATTGTAGACTTAATAATTAAAACCTAATTTCCGTACTGACACTCGTTTGTAACCTGAAGTCAATATAGGCTCGAGGTATTCTATTATTGGCATAGTCCTTACTTTGCTTTATGTAGGATGTTCGTCGAATATTTTGTTCCATTCATGCACAGCCATTAGATGTTATAATGATGATGGGCGGTTTTATGTAGCAAAATTAAGTTTCAGCCAGTGGCTGTTAAAATTATTAAGAGACTGGCTTTTAAGCATATAAATTTAATCATCTTTACATCAAACTTTGGCTTAATCTCGATCCCCACCTTCAGTATTAACTATTAAGAACCTTCCCCCTCGACTTCCTTTTCTTCCCTTCTCTCTCTCTCTCTCTCTCTCTCTCCCACCTTTTAATTTGGTACGACTCCAAAACAGCATACATTTCGCTCGTTTCTTAACCACTCGCGTTAATTGAATACTGAACTTAAGTCAGTTGAGCCAACTTAGTCGACGCTTTTACAAGCCTCTTCAATTCTTTGTTTCCAACCCTTCAATTGCTTTTGATTTTCTCGGGGTTACCTTTAATTAAGCAATCTTATTAAAAGTTTTTGGTCTTAGCAACGCAGTGCTAAAGGGATTACAGTTTCATTTGCGACTTCATTTCTATCAGTTTAACGTCTTTTCTAATAAAATGTCGGAACCTTTATATTTATACACACACTCGAGCTTAAATGGATAAGGCTTCGGGTTATCTTTGCCTTTTGGTTTGTTTTTAATGCTTCTGTATTGATTCTCGCCCTCATTGATAATTCTCCCTTCTCCTTTCGTTTATCTTTTTGGCCTTCTTTTCCCCTCAACCTTATCTCGATTCGTAGAACTGGTTTCCGTAGTTGGATCTTCGAAACTGCTTTATCACACTTCCTCGAATTTAATAATTTCTTTGCTTCATAGCATCCATTTGCTGCTGTTGGCTACATCCACCCCCATTTTGATACTTTTTATTACGATAGTTATCCCTTTCTTTTTGTAGTTGAATTTCAATACCATATTTCTACGTACATGTACGGTATTATCTCATATCAATATATCACGCAATTTAATCCTATCATAGGGTGGGTTTGAAGTAAGTTTTTTTTTCTCCCTCACTCCTCAACGAATTATTTATAGTTTTCGTCGAAATGAGCAATCTTTGCTTCGTGGCATCTTGTTTGAATAACGTGATCACAATTGGAAATGTTTATAACTTGTAAACATTATATTTTTCTGCAAAAACTGGTTATCCGCTCATTGTAATTTAGAAGCAAGTTTTAGAAAAGTAAATACAGGTTACATAGTTTCTGTTGAAATAAGGTGACTAAAAATAGTTTCTGACGAAATAAATGTGGCGAACTGCGTTGTATTTGAAAAATGTTGTTGTAAGCCTATCAAATCTCGCTTCAGGGAGACTTTTTTGTTGACTGGCTTACAACCCCTGGAAACTTTTGAATTCTTTGTTGCCAGGGCGCGACGAGCGAACTGCTGAGAACTCTCTGCCCGCGAGTGTTTTCCTAGTTATGATTCTTCCTCGGGTAGGGAGTTAAGGAGGGTGAGATGGGGAAGGGGGACTATGCCTCATAGTTCAGGAAGGAAGAAAATTACAAAGTAGACCATGGTTCTTATGAAATATCGTCCACGGGAATTTTAGTCAGTGTTGCATTTTTGAGAACGAAAGAATGTTATCAACGCAATAGCGTTGTCGTTATCGTGATTCATGGCTGATAATGAAGTTTGCTCACTTCCGTTAAAAACTTAAAAAATTTCCCGCTTGGTCTGAGAAGTCATTCATCTCTGGCATTGTTTTGTTAGCAAAGGATCAGAGGATAAAAAGGTCAGAGCCTCGTTTGTGGCGTTTCACAGGATTCTTTTAGGGCTTGGTTGGTTTGGAAATAATACTAATACTAATAGTAATAATAATTTAACTAAAACTTTGGAGCCATTGTAGTTACTTTGGGGGGAGGGGAGTATTTTAATTGCTTTACTTTGTTATACCCTATATGTTAATATTTGGGTTTCTTCGTCTTTTGTTGTGACCACTCCACGTCCGATGTTATGAGCTGCGATTTTAAGCGTTTATAGACGCTATATTGATAATATATAACATATTATTGAAGTAGTTCCAAAGTATTAGTAGGTTTCTAGTCCCATATATACACAACCTATCCCACGTTTGTATACAACCTTAATTTTGAAACTGATTAACTTCTTTAATAACAGGAAATAATGACACGCGCAACAGTTACAGAATACATAGTATATTAAAAGAGGAATGAACTTTAGCCTTGCTAAATAGAATTTCAACTTTTTTGAGGCTACTAACGTGTTCGTATTGATGATGAAGCTTTGTATGATCGTGGGGAAACGCACGTGCGACACACACTGTGGGCGAATGTTGTTGAGTTGGGATCAAGACGAAATTTGTTTTGTTTACATCTGTTGGCCTAGCTCCGATCCAACGAGACGGGAGGGCTTCGGATTACCCTCAGTTCTTAGTTTTATTTAAGGGTTTACATTTTTAAATTATTATGACTAAAACGGACTAAAGGACGTATGTTCAGGTTAGGCTAAGGGCAAGTCGAGGAAAAGAATTACTAGCAAGTAGGCTCGCACTGTGTATTAAACCTAATTTGTTAGCCTAGATAGGGCCTACGCCTATACAATTTTAGGTTTATCAGAACGTAGATTTAAAGGTTAGGAAGTAGAAGATAGTCTGTACTAGACTAGGCATAGTTAAAGGGTGTGGATAACTATTTTATGGGCAAAAGTCCAAGGCAGTTGAAAACTTTTTCGTTTACGGCAAATATTTAACTAAGTAAGCATAATTTAATTGGCCTTTTCTGGATATTAAGACGTGGTTGATCCCATGATGGATACGTGATTCACTCAGGGTACATTTTATTAATGTACCGTTGTTGCTTCAGTGTATAACATTTGAGTTTATAAATATTTCACGCCACAACATTGGAGATGGGAACGTTTTAGTTGAGTATGTAAGGATAGCTGGTGAGGGCTCGTTTCTCGGTGTACATCGATACTAGCTCGTGGTTGAACCTACTTATTTTTACGATGGTGTCGCTAAATGATTGCGTTTCCGCTTCACTTAATATCGCGTTTTTTTTTAACTGTTCCCATAGTAGTTGAATGTGTACATTTGCATCTAACCGCATTCTTCGTTAATTTGAACGAAATCATAGAAAATTTAAGAAACTATCGTCGTGTGACGTCAAGGAAAGGCCACTTGGATGAGTCTCCGCCACGGTCTTTGACGTTGCGGCAAGATTTAACGTACGAGGAATCGAATTGAAGCCAATCCGTGAGTGGGAAAAGACTAATGAGAGGTGCTGGCATTCGATGGAGGGAGGGAGTGGGGGGGGGGGGGGGGTTAAGGAGATGGAAGGAAGTGGGGTAGGGAAGGGGATGGATGGGGTGGCGAAGGGATTGGCATGTTACGAGATTTTATTGAGGCAGAATGTAAACGGAATAGAAGGCATGTTAATGGCAAGTTTTTGAATCCCGATTAAACTAAACACGCATTCCAGCATAATACTCGAGTGTGATAACCTTATCCATTAATGAGTAAGTCTAAGTGAGCCTGATTAATTAATATTAATTGGGAACCCCCCTCCCCTATATATGTGTATATATATATATACACACACACACACAAGATTTATCTATCGTAAATACATATTAAAATTGAGTTTTCAAATAGCGACGTAGTGAGATTCTTTCCCGAAGGTTTCGAGAACCTCGAACCTTTAGTGCGTTGGGAAAGGATGGGTGGGGTGGGCCGGAGGTCAAAAGGTCTTAGTTTCGTTCCTATTGTGTTTGGGAGGAGGTTACAATATGGTTGGAATTTACAAGGATGGCTCGGGACGCGGCCAACAACCTAACGCGGATTCAAAAGCTGTTAAAAAAAAAAGTTACCATGTTGATTTCAGTAACAATTTGTAGGCTACCGTATTATTGCTTCTGAAGAATAAACAAACTGTGAATACTTTCGTTATATTATCTTCCTTTCATTCGATATAGCTTAATAAAACTAAGTGTTTGGTAGAAATTAGTACGTCTTAGTGTATCGCAGCTCGTGTACCTCCTAATATGAGGCGTTGTAAGCTTACAAAACAGCACCGTAGAACAGGATGTTCACTGGTTACAGCCAGATACAGTAATATGGACAAACCGTCCTATTTCCAAATAACATTTGCTAACTTATAATCGCGCAACTAATAATAACGATAAATAATCAAACAAACCGATCGTACTTTTTTAAAATAAAAAGTGTAACTTGGATGATGGGGAAACCGGTTTAGATGTACTACAATATTTCAAATGATGCCTAATCAGTGTAAACATAAGCGTAAGGCGAGTAATTTTGAATCACAATGTGTAGGGTAACCAACCACGAAAGGGCTTAATCTTTTCATCCCAATGAGACTCGCTGAACTTTGGCTGGGTAGCACAGCTGGGAAAGCGAGATGGAGCTCTAATTTTAAGAACTGTTGGGAGAGGGGGTGCACATCGGGAAGCGTGCGTGCGAGAGGTTTGGGGTTGGTAGGCCTAAACTTCATATTTAAGCGTTCATGGCCTACGGTGAATAAGGAGTCTCGTATTCGATCCCAGTTTCAACGTTTCTGCTGCGAATGTTTTTTTGTGGGTGCAAATTTACCATTACGTTTGTTTGCCCACTATTCGGTGGGTCAACTGTTCGGTTAAAAATTATTTGGAAATTGTTTCCAGACTCTTATACTTCTTAATATAGCAAAATTCAGTACTTTGTTAGGCCGATATTTTGTACCATCAGTTAGGTTTAAAAATACTAATGAGGAGTTGAGATTACGCCTACATTTTAGATGTGGCTTCGGTTTTGTCTAATGAAGCGTAATAACGCGTTTCTCGTTTCGTTTTTCAGGTGTGGTTGATGAACTTTTGGAAGGATGTCGGTTGGCTCCCCCACACCCTCCCTAGAGTCCTTGTCTGGGACTCCCCTCGGCTCCCTCATAGATTCAGATCCCCCAAGATCTCTCGAAAACTCTCCCCCTGCATCTACGACTGGTACTTGTCAAATATCTTGCCTTGTTTCTCCGTGAACCATATTTAAAAAAGAAAAAACTTAAGTGAAGATATTGTAGCGCAAATTTTATTCGCTCATTTGATCATCATTAGGACCTGGGGGTAATTTTGGTGTTTAGGCTGCCGCTTCTTGGTTTAACACGAAGGTTTATGTTAAACCCGTAAGCTTTTACACGAAACCGTATCATGAAATGTAAAAATCAATAGGCCCAAGTTCAGTTAGCAAAGTAGTAGTAAAATAAGTAGACTTCTTTAGGTGCTTTCACTGTAAGACTTAGCATTTATGGTTAGTTTTAGATTTTACACCTATTTTATAGGTTGACAACTGATAAATTAAGGAAGCGGCTTTACGTACGAGAAAGGTGTGGTACGAAAACCACTCGCACTGCCATTTTGGTTATGATAGTTCAGAGAACTTATTTTTAATGTTCGTAATCAATCTTGCTCTTGTAGTGTACCATACCCTATTCCAAATTAATACAAGATATGGCGGGGTTTATATATTCATCCTAAAATGTTTGAAACCAACATCAATGTTCAGTTTAGTATGATTTCAGTAGGCCTATTATGTAAACCTAACTTTCCCGTAGTTTATCTTAAGGACCAGGCATAGTGTGATTAAGTTTATAAGCCCCCATTGTCCATGAGCCTAGTTTTTAACCCTTTCACGACCGACGGAATTTGCAGTCCCTCCAGAAATATGAATTGTTCTGTAATGAAACTTTTCTATAAATGCTTTCGTTTATGTAGGTGTCGTTTATTTGTCGGAAAAGGAATTTTGTTTTGAATAACAATAAGACCTATACTTTTTGGTTTAAGGAAACTTATATCTGTCGTTAAAGGGTTAAGTTACTAAATCTCTCGCAATTTTCATCATGCACAAGTAGATTTTCTGTACTGTAACCTATTTTTAAAGAAATCTGTCAGTGACATCTCGAGGTGTGACGTGTAAGTACGATTTTTTTCCCCTCTTTCAGGTTCGATAGGGGGCCGTAACTCTCCATTAGGCACAGTATGTTCAATCTGCAGTGAAACTTATGTTATGCCACGGGTCTTGTCCTGTTTTCATGTCTTTTGCCTAGGCTGTGTGGAAAAATTGTGTGACGGTGGAGACAGAGTTACTTGCCCTCAGTGTCAAGCGGTAACTCCAGTACCTCCATCCCTTTTGATACCAGATTATGCGCTTCATAGGCTGTTAGAAGCTCCAATTGACCAGCCAGCCTCTTGTACCGCATGTAAAAGCAGAGACGTAGCTGCTGTTGCCCGTTGCCTGGACTGTTCGAAGTTGCTGTGTCCCCATTGTGTCATGGCACACCAGTTCATGCATTGCTTTGAAGGACACAGGGTGGTCACTCTGGCCGAACTTGCACAGAGAGATGAACGCCCTGTCACTTGTCTCAGACACAAAGGAGAGCCCCTCAAATACTTCTGCCTGACCTGCGCAACTCCCGTGTGTATGGACTGTACACTGGTTGACCACCCTAAAGGAATGCACGAATACGAACCCATTCAAGAAGCAGCCCCGCGCCACATGGATCAAATTTACCATGCCATGGAGGATGGCAAGAACAGAGCCTCAGATCTGAGGACGTGCGTCAAGTCAATTGAAAATTCGGCTTCGCGTCTTCAGCAGCAGTATGACAAAGCTCAATCAGAGATTCAAGAGGCTTTTACCTTTTACACGGCAATGATTGAAGAACGCAAATCAGAGCTTATGAGAGAGCTTGATTCGTTATATCACGCTAAACAAGTCTCTCTCTCAGTATTTGCTCAGAAAGCTCAGGAATGTATTGATAAACTTTTAGCCACTTGTGGATTTGTTGAGAAGATGAGGAAATATGCAAACGCTACTGAGTTACTTATGTTTCGAAAACTGATAGAAGCAAAACTCTCAGATTTAATGTCCAAGAACTTTGATTTAGGTATGCAAAATGTAAGCGATTTGGAATTTGTAAGTAATTTTCCAGCTATTCAAGTTGGTGTTCGTAACACTTTCGGATACATTCGCTCCTCATCTGATATACAAGTTGGTCCCACTAAGCTCCCTCCCATTGCACGTCCGAATTCCTCTCATTCTGTGAGCAGTATGAATAGTATTAATAGTTGTCTGAATGGATTGTCAGGACTTAACTCTATTTCTACTAGTCTTAATGGAGGAATTTCCAATGGACACATTTCAAATGGTCATCATGTCCCAAACACGTTAACAACGAGCCTTTCTAATGGTTTGAATTCATCATTGCATCACAGCATACCAACAAGCGTCCCCACCAGTTTGACTTGTGGGATACCGAACGGGCTTGGTAATGGCATTGCTAATGGTCTTTCTAACGCATTGAACAGTACCTTAAGTTCGACCATCAATGGCAATTTGAATGGTGTTCTAGAAAGACCTTACACTAATAGTCAGCTTTCTTCTTTGTTATCAAAGCGATTCAGCGCATCTCAAAATCTTGGACCCTTTTCTTCAAGCACTAGCTTGGCTGACCTGAACTTGAATGGCATAAATAGCTATGAAAAATGGAGTTCTGGTGAAGGCGGTGTATTCAATCAAGAAGGAGTTAATGGCTTGAATCAGCCTGACCCAATCTTGCATGATCTCTCGACGAAACTACTCTCTTGCTCTATTTTCCCTCCCAGATCTCAAATCAAACGACAGAAGATGATTTATCATTGCAAATTCGGAGAGTTCGGTGTGCTCGAAGGCCAATTCACAGAGCCGAGCGGCGTTGCCGTAAATGCCCAGAATGACATAATTGTTGCTGACACTAACAATCATCGCATTCAGATTTTTGATAAAGAAGGTCGATTCAAGTTTCAGTTTGGAGAATGTGGAAAGAGAGATGGACAGCTCTTGTATCCAAACAGAGTGGCAGTCGTTCGTACGAGTGGAGATATAATTGTAACGGAGAGATCACCCACTCATCAAATTCAAATTTACAATCAATATGGACAATTTGTACGTAAATTTGGAGCTAACACACTGTGTTATCCCCGTGGTGTTACAGTTGACAATAAAGGACGAATCATTGTCGTTGAATGTAAGGTGATGAGAGTTATAATATTTGATCAGTTTGGGACTGTGTTGCATCAATTCAACTGCCCCAATCATCTAGAATTTCCAAATGGAGTTGTTGTCAATGATAAGCAAGAGATCTTCATATCAGACAATCGAGCACACTGTGTGAAGGTACGGTAATTTTTCGTAACTCCCTATTCTTTACTCAATATCTCTAGATTGTAATCACAAAATTGATATTTGTAATTGGTGATAAACATTAACATATTTTAATACATAGCTACTAGAATTATGACGATTAACGCGTCCTTAGGTGGAAGGGTAAGGTAAGTTGTCAGGGATTCTAAATTTTGAATGATCGTCCCTCTTCACATAATTTCTCATCTTGTATTTTTATACTTGAACTGTATCCTCTTCCTCCTCTTTTCCACATTTTGTTTAGGGTACTGTTAAAATATAATTTTCTGAAAGGATACTTTTTATATAAATTCGGTGTTGTACTGAAAGAAATTATCGAGTTGCTAAAATGTAATTTTTTTTAATCTTTCGCAACATCTAATGTCGTATGTTGGAGGCGGCTTGCAGCTTTGTGGGATCCGAATCAGGGGTCGCTACGTAATCTGGACGCAAAGTGAAACTACTACTATCCAGATCCATTGTCGGTTAACTTTGTTGTTGGTGGACAGGAAGTGATGTTACGACAATGACCGCGACGTATCCCCATTGAGTTAGATTTAACCTAATTGAACTCGGTATTTGCATTCTATTCAGAAAAGTTTTTGTTTCAGGTGTTTAACTACGAAGGACAGTACCTGAGGCAGATTGGAGGAGAGGGCATAACCAATTACCCAATTGGAGTGGGCATAAATACCCAAGGAGAAATTCTGATCGCTGACAACCACAACAACTTCAACCTGACTCTCTTCACTCAGGATGGTCAGTTGGTGTCTGCTTACGAGTCGAAAGTGAAACACGCGCAATGTTTCGACGTGGCTCTCATGGACGACGGGTCGGTGGTTTTGGCATCGAAAGATTACCGTCTGTACGTCTATCGGTACTTGCAGGTACCACCACCCCATATATGAACTGTGTAGTGACGCGCTCCTAAAACTTAAAATTATTTTTAGTTCGAGGGACCTTGGTGCAAATATGTATGGGGTAACATTCAATCCATTTTATACTAACATGTCTTGGCTTACTTTTATTTGATATTTTAGCAGTCTGTTGAAGAGTGCCCATCACTTATTATGGAAAGTTTTTACAAAAATGCAATTTATTGTTTGATAAAATTGTTAAAAAGGAAAAAAAAAAAAAAACTGAGAAATTCGTTTTAAAAAGGGTCCCAGTTCCAATACAAGTTTGATTCCTGAATAGTGCCCTCTTCCCCCACTTACGCACTAATGTTGAAAGGGACCCCAAAAAAGGGGTGGGGGAGGGGGACCCTCTGTGTTGCTACTGTTCCTTCATATAGTCTATTTTTAATATGGTGGTTGCAGTTATTTGTACGTTTTGGGCAGTCACTGTTACACCTTGCCCTTACTAGTCAAATGAGCTTGGGATGAGTACTTTGGTCGTAGTTTAAGCTCTTACCATTTCACTTTGGGAACTAGTTAAATAATCTAGATATAAGTGGTGACCTTCAGTACTCGCCTAGTGTCTCAGATTTGTTGTAAATGTTATTTTATTTTATTTTTTTTTCCCCCACAACAAAAAACAGATAGTCATGTAAATAAGCTATTATGACTGGCTTTAAAAGTTTATTTCCAAATTTACGATTTACACTAAGTTGTGCCATCACGAAATAGGATTCATTGTTTCATGCATGGCATACTTTTTTTTTTTTTTTTTGTTAGTATTTGTTTAAGTTTCATTTTTTTTAATATTTATGTCTTTTTAATTTATAATTTATTAGGCTGTTGATCATTACTTAGTAAGTGAAGAGATTGAGAAAAATTTGAATAAGAGAAGTCAAAAACTTTTAGAATGTTTTGTTTTTTAAAGTTCTCTCTCTAATTTTCTCAGTCTGACACTAATAAATAAATAAATAAATATATAATAATATATATAGATATATATATATATATATATATATATATATATATATATATATATATATATATATAATGTATGTATATTTTTAATTTGCCCATGGCCAGCCCATGGATTTTAACGCTATGGGGCTGTAAAGTATTGGTACATATTAAGCCTTGTAAGCCAGTTGATTTAAAACTTTCTTGTATTAAAAAATTCATTGTGCATGCTTAGTAGGACAGATTTGGTAGACTCCTGGTTATTGTAAATATGTATTTTTAACATTTAATCCGTTGATCAGGAGATGAAGGTGGTTTGATACAGTCGGAGTTTCCGTGTCACAAAAAGGCTCTCGAGAGTCGACTAATTTTAATTCCTAAAAATGAAGAAAACGTTTGCAGTTTATTTTTTTACACGATTCAACTTTTTTATACTCATTTTATGGATTTTCTCATTTTTACCTGTATTCCATTTTGCATAATGGAAGTTGATTGTTTTTAGTGAAGAGGGAAAAAATTGGTTGAAGTTAGTGTTAAAACCATTCACATCTTCGTTTTTGACTCACTTGTTACACTGATCATCACACTTTCTATTGATAATGTCAAAATTAGCTTATTGTGTCCTCCGTTATTCAGCATTGCCTAAACAAGACAATCAAATGAGTCATCATGAATGCTGATTAATATCGTACTTAAAATCAAGTTAGTAAAGCAAACAATTGATATAAAAGTGGGGCCAACTAAATTACGGTGATAATTGAAGTTTGGTGATGTATTTTCTATATTTCTAACTGTTGGACTCTTTGAAACACATTTGTAGAACCAAGTTAAAGCTGTCCTCATTTCTTTAGACTGAAGAGCATTGGTTGTGTTGCCTTTCGGCATTCAAGAAATTAAATCTATAATTTGGATTATGGATTGATCATTCATTGTGCCCATTTTACGATTCCCTTATCTATCTATCTATCTCTCTACACAATTGAAAGGATAAGATAAAAAAAAAAAAAGAAAAAAAAAAAAAAAAAATCTTGATTTAAAGTATTTGTGGATCACCCCGTTTAACCTCAATTATATTACTCTAGGCTAGCTCACTGTTAGTTCATATTTGTAGGTACTAAGATTGTTGTTGTATCTTCCCTTAATATCATGCCTTTTCTCTAAGCTTCAGGTAGTAGTTAATAGTTTCAATAAAGCTCAACCTTTTATGATAGACCCACCAACCCCATCATCATTACCTTAGTGTTATCTCTTTTTAACTCGCCCCCTTGATCATGCCTTATTAGTTACTGTGCAGTGTTGTTAGAGTCCAGGCTCTTATTGATGTGTCTTTTTTTGTGCCACTTAATACCTTTCAAGAAATGTAGGGACCTGTTTGTGTCAGGGTGTCAGTAATGTTAAATTAGAATCCAGTTCTCGAAAATGTTATTATTTTATTGTAAACAGCTTGTGACAGTGTTGAAAAAAACTGCGTCTTATTTATTCTCACAGTTATTTGATCCCAATGCTGAATCACATTTTGTTGATTAGTAGATGTTGTTACTATTCTGATACCCCTTTTTCTCTTTTGTACTGAGTATAATAACTGCAGATTGTGCCAAGAGTGAGTCAAACTAAACTTTGTTAACTGTTACTATTGCTTTTAATGGCTATTTGATAAACCGAGGAATAATCCTAGGGTAGTTGAAATGTGATGAAAACTTAAAATTTAGGCAAAAAACAGTGTTCTTCCCAGCTAATAAAAGTTGTTACTCGTGCCTGGCTTATAAATGGGGTTTCATACTGACTTGGAATAACAATGATATCAACCATTGATCTAACAATCGTGGAGAGGAAAACAACTGAAACGACTATTAATGAGAAGTTTAAAAGGGCCATCGCGGACAATACATATCTTGTTAATTGGATGTGGCTCCTGACAGGATGTTCTTGTTGGGTCATTTTTATTGGACTAGTCATAAGGATGAGGAAGCTCTCCGCCAGACTCCTTACGAGGGGCGCATGGGTGGGGGCGAGGTGTGGCTAATCCTCTGCAGCGGAGGTGTCTTGCTTGGAGGCCCAATAAGGATTGCAATGGACTCGCGAAGCAGTGAACTCTCTTTATTTTGGCTGAAATTTGATGAAACTTAAATGTTGTGGAGGTTAGCCAGTACCTGTTTATAGTTAGTGCTTGCTGTGCTGTTTAGAACATGAAATTGTAAGTTAGGGCCAACTTAGGATTAGTGAGGGGATGTAAACCCCCTCGTGTCTTTCACTCTTGGACTGTCTTATTGGACCAGATGAAGCGAACCGGTGACACCCAGCTGCACAAAAAGATTAAATTGACCATGTGACCTGCTTTTTGTTGTTTTTGATGACAACATTCCACTTGTTGACTTTTCAGATATCTATTAATGATCACTGGTGCCAATGCTGTTTCTTGGCGCTTCATCTGGTAAATACTAATTATGGCCTACTTAATAAAACAATTTGTGAGGTATTGAAATTTATTTATAATTTTTTTTATTTTCTATTGGCCTTGAAATGCGAAAACTTTTTAAGCTTACCTACTTAAAGGGTGTTCCAAAGTCTATTTTTCCACGTTTCTACAGTCCAAAATCATTTGTAATTTGATAAGGTAACTGAAAACTGATTATACCATCAGATTATTTTCGAAACCTACCTACCGCTTGATTTTATTCGCAATTTTCAGTCACTGATGGTATACTTGGACTTTCATTTGATACCTTGAATGTTAGAAGATGAGGGAAAAGGTCACCAGTATTAAAAGAAATACATGACAATCCCTTCTCTTCAACTTTTTTTTATGTAGATTTAAGCATATCCTAGCCAAGTTCTCTAATGTTAACAGTTGACTATTTACCAGAAATGAACATTCCACTATTTTTGCTGTTTTTTCTATCTGTTTGTATCATGTTAATTTTGTAGTTTGCTGCTTGTAGAGAGGGTGGTTGATTAGCTGGACGCAGTTGTCCCGTAGTGAGCCTTGACTGGGCTCTGCTTGAGGTCTAGTCTAATTCCACCCAACAGAATGTGTGTTGCTATTTTGCTAAGATACCAACCCTTAAGTTGACAAACTGTAGATTCTTTGTGCCTAGTCCATTGCATCAGGAATGAGGTTTCCGAGTCGTCTTCGGGACTCGCAGACCCATGGAATGTGCAAGTTGTCTGGAAATTGATGTTGATTGAAGACGGAAATGCAACCACCGAAGGTGAGCACTGATGCAGAGTTTAGGCTTCTCCAATTTCCAGCGCAATCTTGCATGTGACTGTATCAAATATTTATGGCAGCTTGGTAGGATTCTGTGTTTGTAACAATGTTGATATTATTTAAGGGCCAAGTTGTTACTTGGCAATAAAAGTTAAAAAAAAAAAGTTATTGAAATATATGGTCCTTTAATGTTAATTATATATCTGTCACAGTGTGAAACGGTTAAGCCATTCATGTCAATTGTTCTAAAGTTTAGTTAATTTTGATATAGGCTGTTGAAAAATCAATCCTGTCTTGTTTTTCAAACTTGTTAACCTAATAGGGAGACGGAGACAATTTAGCATACGAGAAATTTTTGTTAATTAAAATCAAGGAAAACTTATGACAAATAATTTGAATTCATAGAGTCTCTTATTAACTTTGATTTGAAGACTTCCTTTTTTATTTATTTTTTTCCGAATGGACGTTATACAAGACAGACGTTAATTATTGTTCATTTTACTTTTATATTAATGAACGGAATTATTCTCGCTATAAGAATTGTCCTTCTCTCTCTTTGTTGTTTCTTGTGCCTGTTTGGTTAAACGATTAAAATTGAAGTTAAGAGTTTCACCTCGACATTGCAAATGGAGCAGAGCACTACTTGATTCATTGAACAGAAAGACACAATACGCCAACCGGTTAGGTTTTTTTTAAAATGTTGTCGTTTGTAACTGTGGAGGGAATTAATTGTCACTCAAAATAAAACTTGACTTACTCCAGATTAAAGTTTTCTTTAAAAATTTCTCTTAAATGGATTCCCTACTTTTAAATTTTTTTAAATCGGCATTTTAAGCTCATTCTTGCGTCTTTTTTTTTTTTTTCCTTTTCCTAACATTATTTAATGACAAATACTTTTCGTTCAAATCTGATGTTGGCTTAAACGAGCTGTGTTAGCCTCTGCTTACTGGCTGGTAAAGGGACCATTCCATTAATTACCTTCTAATTATATATAATGTAATTGTGAATTGAATCTCTTTATCCTATAATAATCCTACCTGGTTGAAGGAATTTGTAAGGAAAAGTTACCAAGTAATGTTATAAATTTCTTTGTAAGCTTTTATTTTTTCTTTGGTTACCGACTTATTATTTATGCTTCATTAACCAAAGACAGAAGTCTGATTGTATTCCTCTACAGAATATAATCTGAACACGTGGAGTCTCAGCATTTATTAATTTTATTTTTAATATTAGTTTTTAATTAATTTTGCCTTGCCTGGTTTTCATCTGCTGTTCGAAGAAAAGTGCTACAATCATAGGGCGCAGCGGCAAAGCAAAATTAAAAAAAAATATAAAATGGCACAAATTTGTTAGATTATTGTTGAGTATTTTTTTTTGTGTTTATTAAGACTAATAATATGAAGACGTAATATTCTTCTGGCAGTGGGTGAAAACCTTAAGACGGTTATATTTATTTTGTTTATTTTTTGTTCTGGAATGGCCCCAATGTCAATAAATTATGTTGTATTTAAAATATTTTTTTTTCGTTACGTCTGTATACCTTATTAAAAGGAATATTTTTTATTTATTTTAGTATTTGTTTTAGATTTTTCTCTATATACTGCCTTCATATTAAAAATATTTAAAAATATTCTATCGTCAACCATGGCGCAAGTTTTGTTGAGGCTGTAATGGCTACCATACAATTTCAATAAAGTATTTTGTTTGACTGTCCTAGGAATTATTCTTTATTCCTTCTTTCTGAAGTGATTTTGAAGTTTGTGACTTCTGTATATGGAATGAGCATAACTCGATGCTAACTTGGTTTCTGTGGTCCTTTAGCATAATTCCATAGATATTTTGGTTAATTTGAGGGATCAAGTAAAGATAAGCACCCCCAACCTTTTTTAGTTAGCTTTATAAGGCTAACTAACTAAAATATCACGACTTAACTTAACCAATCGTCAAGGGCGTACAGTTGACGTAACGATTGGTTAGGTTAAGTCGTGATATTTTCATTAGTTAGCCTTATAAAGCTAACTAAAAAAGGTTGGGGGTGCTTATCTTGATCCAATTTGAGAGAGAGATCTGATTTTGGTGAAGGTGTAGATGAACACTGCTAAAGGTATTGGAGGAGCACAAATATATACAAACATGCTGGGGCTTTTTCTCAGGAAAAATGTTTGACCGACGAAACAAATTAACCTCGAAAGTGTTTGCACCTACCCTAAAAAGAAAAATCTCTTGATTTAATCTAACGAAAATTGACCTAACCAAAGGGCTACGTAGTGGCCATGCTGTAGCGCCGCTTCCAGTAGATCAGTTGTTAAAACGACACTGGTCTGGGTAGTAGTTTGTGTTATCTTTGGTTTGCATCCCATGTAAAACGATCTCCCAAAACATCCTTACATAATCTTAAATGGTAATTTGGTAAATAAGAGCCTTTATTTTGTTTGGAGCTATAGGGCGCGTCCTTCTGTGACCAATGTGGGAATGCATCTTAGATGTAAGGGCGCGCTCCCCCTTCGTGGATCACTGGACCCGTCTGGGGACCCGGCGACGCTTGCTTTGGACGTAGGGTGAGGGAGGTGATTGCCCTTCACCCTTCTCGCTTTTAAACCAAGCCGTCATGTCTCACCGCGCGTTGGATGAGTGGGGCCACCTTTTAGGTATGGGTGTATCTCCCCTGCGTGACATCTATTGCCGGTGGGACCGAGTGTGCCCACGATTCGCCTTTCCCTTGGGATCACTTGAAGATCAGGGCCCCCAGCCTTCGTTAGAGAGTCTTATAAGGCTAACTAACGAAAATATCACTACAACCTAACCAGTCAAAGGCGTACACTTGCCCTAACGATTGGTTAGGTTGGGTCGTGATATTTTCGTTAGTTAGCCTTATAAGGCTAAGTAAAGAAGGCTGGGGGCCCTGATCTTCAGGTGATCCTTCCCTTAGAGTCGGTGGTGGCTGGATGCGCGCGGGGGATGAACCTCCCTTTTTGTTTGCTATGGCTTCTACTCGGCTTACGATCTCTGCTTCTAATTCTTGGGCTACTACTATTAGCACTCGGGTGGTGGGTAACCAGGCCCTCGAGTCTTTTACACGAAGGCCGCATCCTGATGGGGTTGACCCCCCCTCCCCTACCTCGGGCTGCGAACACACGCGTCTTCCTCGTTCAAAGACTGCGTACGTTTTATTTCCGCAAGTCTTTTGATCCCTTCGTAGGGGTCGACGACTTTGACCTTGATTACTCTCGGTTTCTTGGCCTCAGCCCCCCTCCCCCCAGAATGATGGCGCTCTTGTGGTGGAAGTCTCCTCCAGAGCCCAACACCAGAAGGTTTCGACCCTGGATTGTCCCCTATTCTCTCAAGCACCGGTGAAGCACTGCTGTTCATTCAATTCAGTTCATTGGTAAATAAGATTTAATGAAATATTTTCACAAACCCCGTTTCGAGAAAAAAGTAGTTTGTATTTTAAAGTATGCTATTCTTTCAAAGGAATTATAAAAAAAAGACTATATAAGGTTATGGTTGATTGCCAATCAACTTGGCCATCCGTTGGAAATTTCCAGCAGATCTTGATGCTCAGTTGACGGCAAAAACCGTGTCTTTTCGTTAAAAAGTTGGGTTTGTGGAGGTCTTCACAAGACGTTAAGTGGTTTTTTTGGTTAGTTAAATTTATTTTCCTTCGGTATTTAGAGCTGCCTAATGGTAAAGGAAGAAATTACCATACCTTATTGTTTTGTTGGGCCTCGCTTCTGGTTGTAGGCCGCGCGGCTCCCTATCGCCCCCTCTTTCGATGGAGTTGCGAAAGTTTAACTTAAATACCTGAAGGAATAGGCCTATCCTTTTGTGGTGGTGGTTTTATGTTATTAGGTTTTCACTCAGAACTTTTAGGAAGATTAAGCACGTTATAGAAAACTGATGTGTGGGTAGTTGGGAGGTAGTTAATCTAACAATTATTAAATTCCTTTTATGTGAATAACTGGGTGGATGAAACCAATTGGTTGCTCACCAGAGTTATTCTCCACACTAGTATTTATATACTGTGTGACAAGAGCGTGCTCGGTAATAGATATACATTACCGATCAACCAACCGAAAAAAAACCAAGAGAACGCTGGTGGAAAAAGCCCCGCCAAAAGGAGGACAAGGGAGAACGAAAACGAGGAACGGGGCGAAAGGACGGAACGAGGGAAGGGAGAAGAACAAACAACGGAAAAAGATCCCCACCAGCAAGTATGCTCTCAACAATTAAACAAAAGGGGAAAAGGGACTCTAATAACTAGCAGTAAGTGACTAATTGTGTTTAACCCAGTTAGAAGTAAACGCCGTAAATTAAGCTGGGTCAGACAAATTAGGCCTACATTGTGGTCTAAGACCTAGCATCAACTCATGTTATTTTATTTATTTGTTGGGTTCAAAATCCCAGCTGAGCCGTGAACGGCCAAATTCTAAAGGGCCAGTTCTACCTACAGCCCAAGTTAAGCTAAAATTAAAACTTACCGATTTGAGATCCTATTAGGTCCTACCTCAGGGTTGCTGACTCGATGCGGGCCTACCTTAGACCTTAGTTACATGAATTTAATAGAAAAACAAAAGGGGTACTATTTATGGTCTTCTTTCTCAACCTTGCAACAACGCAACCTGGACTATTGCACGATGCAACAATCTTGTATCTAAACAACCAAACTGAATTGCAAGAGAGCTCTCTATCAGACCACACCCTGTACGTACGACATCCCACAAACGAGTAGAAAGGACGCGCAGCGCCCAAAAATGCTAGCTCTAAATTAAGTGAATTTTTCACTAACCTTACAATTATGAGATGGATATATATACACCTTAACTTAATATATACAAGCAATGCTGCATCAATCAGCTTAGTCATCATATCGCCTTGGGACAACAATGGTTCTTCCTCTTCTAGATTTTCTAACTCGCCACCGAAGAGGCATTGTTGTCGTTACCTTCTGCAAGGTTAGCCAAGCCTTCTCCATGAGGCTGTAACTCAAATGTTTCATCTTGACTGTGTTTTTGCTGATTTCTAAAGCATAGAGTTTTTGTATAGGTCTCTAACTTTCCTCCTGAAGTCTTTACCAGTGCAGACCTAACTAAATTGTCTTTGCCAACAAACAACTCTTCAATTATGCCAAGCTTCCAGCATTGCCTTGGTCTTTCATCCCCAATCATTACCACTTCTCCCACCTTGATACAATTTGCATTGGAGCCCTTTACCTTGCCTGATGGGTAATAATTGAGTTCTGGCAAGTATTCCATCTGCCACCTCTTCCATAACTGATCTTGTAGCTCTTCAAGGTACCTGAACCGTCTGGTTAACTCTCCTTGAGTGCTCTGGATAGGCTGCAAGTCTTCTGGCACACTGGGGCTTGATGTTAATCGTTTACCACAAAGAAAATGATTTGGTGTCAATGGCTCTGCATCCTGCATACTGTTGTAAACAAAAGTGATAGGCCTACTGTTCACCATTGCTTCTACTTCACATAAAACAGTGCAGAATTCTTCTTTGCTCAAATGAGCATTAGCTAAAAGTTTCTTTAATGGACACTTTACACTTCTCACTAGCCTTTCCCAAAATCCTCCCCACCATGGTGCTCTCTCAACAATAAACTCCCACTGTACCCCTTGGTGTGAAAAGTAGGATTGGAATCCTTCCTCTTTAACAAGGACCAAATTTCTTGGAGTTCCTTTGCAGCCTTTTTGAAGGTTTTTGCATTATCCGATATGATTTTATTTGGGAAACCCTTCTGTTCACAAACCTTTTTAAAGGCCAAAAGAAAATACATCATCACTACTTAAGTTGCTTACCACTCCAAATGGATTGCTCTGGTGGTAGCACAGGTGAAAAGACATATATAAACCTTGTTAGACTCCCCTCGCTCATACACATAGACTGGCCCTGCAAAGTCTACTCCCACTACATAAATGGGGCAGTATAGACACACCGTTCTCTTAGAAGTGGAGCCACCTTTTTCATAATAAGGCTTTGCACTCCAACGCTTGCAAACCACACATTTATGCAAGACCTTTTTTTACTACTTGTCTAATTTTGGGAATCCAAAATTGTTGTCTAATCTCTATTATCACTTCTCAACTCCAGCATGTAACAGCTTATGATGAGTAGCCAGGATCAAAAGGCCCACAAAGTGCCCCCCAGAAGGTAGCAAAATTGGATGTCTTTTCTCCTCTGGAAGCCCAGAAAACTGTAGTCTACCTCCTACTCTCAATAAATCCTGATCCAAAAACACATCCAAACCCTTGAGCTCAGAATGGTTGGTAGAACCTGTAATGGATGGCTGGTGAGCAATTCTCTCTCTTCATCAAATTTTTCCTTCTGCATAATACCACCCCAGTATTTCCTGGCTTGCTGAATCTCATTACTGTTCAGAATTACTTCCCTTCTTGTTTCTCCCTTAATGTTTTTGGTAAATTGATATACCCATGCTGTCACTCTTAACAATCTTTTCAGACTGCTAATGTCCTCAAGCCTCAATATGGGGTCCTGCTGCATAACTTGACAACTGTTCACAGCGCATTTTCTCACCTCACTCACCCATGCTTCTTCAGCCTGGCATTCTCCTACAATAGGCTGATTAGAAGGTCAGTTTTCACTTCCAAGTTTTAGCCACTCCAGCCCATTCCACCACAAACTTGACTGTGCAAGATCTTTCACTGAAATTCCTCGTGTTGGTAAATCAGCGGGGTTTTGGGTGCCTGGACAATGCTTCCATTGCTTGGGATCTGTGTGCGCTTGAATTTCCTCCACCCTATTGGCAACAAATGATTTCCATTTCCTTGCCTGGCTTCTTAACCCAGTGCCAAACTATAGTGGAGTCTGTCCAATATAGCTTGGAATTTCAGAGAGGGCCAAAGACTTTTGCACTATAACTGCAAGCCGACTAGCAATAACTGCACCCATCAATTCCAACCTTGGAACAGAAAGCCTTTTCAAAGGTGCTACTCTGCTCTTTGCAGCAACCAACCTGCAACTTACTTCCTCTTGCAATGCGCCTCTTATATAAATACAAGTTGCATAGGCTTCCTCACTTGCATCACAAAAGATGTGCAGCTCCAAATTGTCTGGACTATTGTTCAACTCTCCAAAGTACCATCTTGGGATTTCAATGTCTCCAAGATGTGCCAATTCTTTGAACCAATATTTCCACCTTACCACCATATGATCAGGTAACTCTTGGTCCCAACCAAGTCCAATTACCCAGAGGCTCTGAAACCAAATTTTTGACTTATCACAAATGGAGCCAGGAATCCAAAAGGATCAAAGACCTTTGAAGCCAAACTAAGAGCTGTACGTTTTGTCCACCTTGTCTCATTCTCAGCCAGCTCTACTAAAGATTTCCCATTGAAGGTAAACAAATCATCATCTTGCTGCCAAACAATGCCTAGCACCTTTGCGTCTATTGCCCACAACTCCTTAATACCAGAATCCTCAATACTTTCTGCTGCATCAGGTACTACACAGGAATGACTCATAAACTCTTGTAATTGCGAATGATTGGTCTGCCATTTTCTAAGCTCCATGCCAGCCTCCCTCATTATAGCTCTAGCCTCCATGAATATCTGTTTAGCCATTTCTGTATTATCCACGGAACACAGCAAATCATCAACATAAAAATTTTTCTTTATGTGTTCAATAGTGTTGGATAGACTTCAGAATATTTCTTAAAATGGTACTGCATAGTAGCTGCCAACAGAAATGGACTAGAGCTG
This sequence comes from Bathynomus jamesi, assembly GCA_023014485.1. Taxonomy (NCBI): domain Eukaryota; kingdom Metazoa; phylum Arthropoda; class Malacostraca; order Isopoda; family Cirolanidae; genus Bathynomus; species Bathynomus jamesi. The sequence continues at coordinate 104,912 of JAJOZX010000026.1, read as the reverse complement.
AGGCCAAACAACACTGACTTCATTATATATGCTTGAACCTTAGGTTCATTTTCCAACAAGTCTTTCGTATCCACCCACAGATACCTTACTGCATCTCTGTCCTCTGGTTTTAACTTTATCCGCAAAAAGGCTTGCTTCACATCTGCAGTCAATGCTACTCTACCAAACCTGAATCTCAGTGACAAGGAAAATAAATCTGCATTTAAATTTGGCCCAGCATCCAAACAGTCATTCAAGGACACACCACCTTTGGTTTGGCTGAGCCATCAAAAACTACCCTCAGTTTGGTGGTAGTTTTGTCTCGCCGTACCACTGCATGGTGTGGCAGATAATGTGCCTCCTGGCTCACCAGCTCACCTTGCACCCTTTCAGCATAGCCCTCCCTTACATAACTTAGGATGGCCTCATTGTATTCAATTAACAACTCCTCATTTTTTCTTAGCCTGTACAATGAAGTCTCCAACCTCCGATTAGCTAGCTGAAGGTTTGAACCGGGTTTGCAAGAATCCTTCCATGGTAGGCCAACTTCATAGCAACCATCTCTAAACCAAATCCCTTTTTCAAATTGCTCTAAAACATCATTGTTCACTGTACTTGCCTGTTTGTCCTTTATGTCAATAGATTCAAGTTCCCAAAACGCTTTCAAATGCCTTTCCAGACCATGGCTGTTCTCCTCAATCTTAACAAAAAGAGCCTTAACTTCCATTTCATTGCAATAACTACCATGTAGCATCCAGCCTAGCTTACTTTCAATAGCTACCGGGCCTCGAGATGTGCGGACAATATTACCAGTGATGAAGTCCCAATAATAGTCAGCTCCAATCAAAAGACTAATATCTTCTGTTCCTTCAAACTTATTATTGCCCAAATTAATTCCTTTAACTTGCAATTCTTGGACACATGCCATATCTAAACAAGTAGTGACTGGAGCACAAAGTTCCTCAATCTCTACAGCTTGGACCTTGATAGTGGGACTTTGCGGTAACAACCCTTTAACCAGAACTTCTTTTCTACCTTCTTAAATTTGGTTCGGTTTTGAACGGAACCCCCAAACCCAGAAATTCTTAAATTTTCCCTCTTAAGTTCTTTAAACTTCAATTTTCTGGAAATTCTGGTCTTAATAAAACTACACTGGCTACCACTATCAAACAACACTCTTACAGTAGCTTCTCCCTCATTCCCAATTAATAAGGCTGCAGTTGTTTGCAATAATCCCCCTTTACTTTTACTCCCTTGCATAGCAGTGGCATGTGCCACTGATGTCTCTACTTCTGGGGTAGGCCTACTAGGAGTGTGTTCACACAATAATGGCTGATGCCTACCATGACATTTTTTGCACAAAATTTTAAACTTACAAAACCTTGCTCTGTGACCTTTCAAAAAACATTTAAAACATGCTGTGGACTTAGTTACCCTGTCCTTTCTCTCCTCAAAGGGTAATGCCTCAGCCACCTCACATTTATATGACTTGTGGTTGCCTTCGCAAAATATGCATTCCTTGATTCCCTTTAATTTATTCTCAGAGGATGCATGTAGAGCTGCACCGTACCTGGGTTATTCCTTTTTGTGGAAACTTTGGTGCTGTGCCTGCCTTTGTCCCCTTGTTTACCATCCCCTGTGCAAACTCAATTCCCTCTCGTCTTGCTAATTCTGTGCCTAAAAGACTTAACATCTGCTGAAGGGGATGTACACATGTTCTGTAGAGTGTCCCCTACTTAATTCAAGCAAAATTGAGCTAGGCAATTTAGACTCCAGTGTAGGAACCAACATTATACCATACCTTTCCATTCCTACACCCAAGTTATCCAGGGACCTAGTTCTAATTTCAAATTCATCATATAACTGCCGTAACTCCTTGACACTATTAGGATTATTAACAGGAGGTATAGCTAAAAGTGCACGGAGGTGGCTTTTAATTAAGATCTCTGGCTTACCAAACCGTTTCTTTAATATATCCCAAGCCACATTATAATTAGCCTCTGTTAATACTAATCCTGCTATTGTCTTTGCTGCCTCCCCTTCCAAGAGGGACTGCAAATAATTAAACTTCTCCACGGCACTTAACACTTGACTAGAATGAACTGCTGATTGAAAACTGTCTGCCCATCCTTGCCATTCCTGCATACTCCCAGAAAATGGTTTGAGTACAAGCCTCGGTAATTGAACTACAGATCTGTTAACCTTAACTTCACAAACATCATTTGTTGAGTGTTGTGTTTCATTATTAGACCTGGTATCTAACTGTACTGAGCTGCTAAACTCTTTTGCTCGGAGGCCTACTTTAATTATATCATCAATAATCTCTTCAAAGTAAATTATGTTATTTTCTATTTCATCCTCTTCTATAAGAGCCTCAATTTTAACATTTACCTCACTTAGAGCAACCTTTTTAGTTTCTAATATGGAAAGCTGCGCAGTCACTAAGCATAAATCCTCTTGCTCTATGGCAGAATCTATAGTGGCAATGACCTTTGTAATTAGACCTTTGTAGGCGCTTCTCCTTTTTATAAATTTGTTCAATTCAGATGCACTCATCTTCAATGCAAACAACAATTGGGCTCAATGCCAAATGAGCTGAATTGGCAGAAATACTTAACCAAACTGATCAAACGCAAATTTTACTTTCAAATAAACTGAATTGCTGGGGGGGTACTAACCAAACACCAGTATGGAATACCAAATTTTCCACCCCAGGACTTTAATTCAATAATAACCCAAAAATTAACCAAACCGGTAAAATGTAGGCCAAAAACAACGACAGACGACTGGCCAAGTTCGCAATTGGGCAACCAAACTTTCTACCCTGGGACCTTAATTCAATAATAACCCAAAATTAACCAAACCGGTAAAATGTAGGCCAAAACAACGACAGACGACTGGCCAAGTTTCGCAATTGGGCGACCAAACTTTCTACCCTGGGACCTTAATTCAATAATAACCCAAAATTAACCAAACCGGTAAAATGTAGGCCAAAAAAGACGACAGACGACTGGCCAAGTTTAGCAATTGGGCGACCAAACTTTCTACCCTGGGACCTTAATTCAATAATACTCAACCCGTCTAGGCCTAACTTGGGCTACAATTTGCACAATCAGAACTTTGCCGAAAAATAGTCACTGACTCAGTCTTGGGGTAGAATCCGGTTCTGAAGGACCGTTATTTTATTTATTTGTTGGGTTCAAAATCCCAGCTGAGCCGTGAACGGCCAAATTCTAAAGGGCCAGTTCTACCTACAGCCCAAGTTAAGCTAAAATTAAAACTTACCGATTTGAGATCCTATTAGGTCCTACCTCAGGGTTGCTGACTCGATGCGGGCCTACCTTAGACCTTAGTTACATGAATTTAATATAAAAACAAAAGGGGTACTATTTATGGTCTTCTTTCTCAACCTTGCAACAACAACGCAACCTGGACTATTGCACGATGCAACAATCTTGTATCTAAACAACCAAACTGAATTGCAAGAGAGCTCTCTATCAGACCACACCCTGTACGTACGACATCCCACAAACGAGTAGAAAGGACGCGCAGCGCCCCAAATGATGCCACCAGAGTCCCAAACACTGATGCCACAAGAGCCCAAAAATGCTAGCTCTAAATTAAGTGAATTTTTCACTAACCTTACAATTATGAGATGGATATATATACACCTTAACTTAATATATACAAGCAATGCTGCATCAATCAGCTTAGTCATCATATCGCCTTGGGACAACAATGGTTCTTCCTCTTCTAGATTTTCTAACAACTCATAGCTTAACAAAGGTGAAGGTAGATTGCCCTAACCTAATTTGGTGAGGAATCCTACTGTGGACCTCAATTTATCTGCCCGCTCTGGACCATTTCCGGAATCTCTAGGCTGACCCCTACAAGGCTAGACTTAATCTACTCTATAGTTACACTGGAGATATTAGGGGTGGGTTAATTGGGGACCAATTCATACAGAACATTTTTCACATTGGTGGCCCGTGTGTGGGGAATTTACATACTTTAGGCTTAACTTTACTTTACTTAAAAATTGCAGAATTAGGCTAAATGGTCTAACCTAAACCTAACCTAATCAAGCCTTTGAAAAAAACTATATAGGGCTATGGGTTGATTGCCTGTGCCCTCATCCGTTGGAAATTTCCAGCAGATTTCAGTGGAGGGTTACCGACAAAAGCCCTATGCTTTTTCGTTAGAGAGTTATAAATATGTAGGTCTTTAAAGGACCTCTTTATATTTATATTGATTACGGTAATTCTAGCATCCGGATTTGGGAATCCTTATGTTAATGAAATTGAAATTGCCTCACCTTATTTTTGCTGGGTCTTTGTTTGTTTCGATGTAGGGCGTGACGGTAATTTTCGGTGTAGGGCCGCCACGATGGAGTTACGCGGCGAATTTACTTAAGGTAATTAATATAGGCAGTCACTATATAACCCCTGAAGGAATAGGCCTATCCTTTTATAGTCACTAGGTTTTATATTATAAGGAATTCACTCAGAACTAGAGGGGGGACAAAGACATCCTCCCAGTTTAAAGCTTCGCTGTAACATAAACAGCCCTGAGAGCCGTTCCTTGGTTCTGGTGTATTATTTGCCGAACTAGCATTATTTTTGTTTGGGCTACTCCTTTGGTAGACTAAACAATAAATTGGGTTTTCTTGTTGCTATGTGAGGCTGATTCATACATACAGGTTCTTTGTACGTATGGCAATTCAATTATTTCATTCCCAATAGGCTATGTTCCCAATCCCGAGGCAATTTTGTATAGATATTTAATTCAATTAATTAATAATTTATATTTAATTATGAAATAAATGTACCACATATGATACCATGTTGTGAGCGCGTATAGTTTTTCCATATACTGGGGGGGGCCGGAGAAAAATTTGTATGTTATAGATCAAATTTTTTGATAAACTGTGTTTTAAACCATGTGAAATGGATTGAAAAGAATAAAGTAGAAATTTAGGGAGAGAGAGGTTACTCAAGACCTATTCAAATAGGAAAGTTCAAGAGGCCAACTTCTCAAGTTTAGTTAAAGTTATGTCAATCAGTTTGACTCCCTTTAGGTATAGGAAATTTATGGGATTAAAGTAAAGTTATTAAGCATTTTAACTTTGCTCAGTTTGTGTAAGGTTTATAAGTCACCAGTCTTAATTTTTTCTTGTAAAAGTTTTCTGGCTTTCAAAGCAGTCTTTCTTTGAGGCCTGTCTGGTTTAGTCTGAGTTACATCAGGCACATTGAGAGATTCCTCCCCAATAGTATCCTGATCCATCCTTTGGGGTAATGGTTCTAATTTAGCCCCACACTCCAAAGGATATAGTAATGTGATATCTCTGGTGGTCTCACCAGTTGCTGTTTTCAGTTTTACAACCCTGGTAACTTCGTCTTCACCAGTTTTGAGTTCCAAGACTGAGGTGACGTGTATGTATATATATGTATATAGTCTAAAAGTCACTAAAGAGTAAATATCACTAAATCTAAGCGGAATGGCAAGACGAAGCCATAAACAACCAACGGGCTGTTCGTATTGCTTCGGTCTGGCCTAGACATGTTTTTTCCTATCTGACCTAATCTTTGGGGCTGAGTAAAATTAGGTGATGAATCTAAGGTAACAAATCGGGTAGGAAGTTGTTCGTACTTAAGTATAGTTAGGGTAATGTCTATAGCTTCTAAATTGGTAATGTAAGAGAGAGTTAGGTAGGCTGTTGTGGGACACAGGAATAAAACGGTAGGCTTCAAGGAATACCTAATTCAACGCACCGGTAAGTGCTTTTGATTGTTTGCTAGAACCTAAGTAACCTAACTGGGGTGTCTACCCCACGCTATCACATTTGGCGACGAGGATGGGATTTGGCTCATTTGGTTAAATTTTGTTCAGTGGGTTAAATTTGGCTCATTGGGTTAATTTGGCTTATTGGGTTCAAGTGGTTGTTTGGAAAATTGGATGCAGACTAGTGGGTCGTCCGATTTGGTTTGTTTCTTTGGGGAAGCTACCGTACTATAGCGTAGGTCCCGCCGCCCTAATTCTAAAACTAATTCCTACTCAGCCCTAACTCTAAAACTAATTCCTACTCAGCCCTAACTCTAAAACTAATTCTTACTCAGCCCTAACTCTAATACAATTCACTATTCAGCCCTAACTCTAATACAATTCACTATTCAGCCCTAACTCTAATAAAATTCACTATTCAGTAACTAGACCAAATTTAAACCTAACCTAACCTACTTCACGTGAGTTGGCCTAATTCGGTTTTGCTCTAGCATGTCGGTGATTGGCCATATAAGCCCCTACGAAGACAATGGGGAGGACTTCGAAGCTTATGCCACTAGGGTGAGGTTGTTTTTCGAGGCAAATTCCATTCCGGATGCTAAGAAAGTACCTACCTTTTTAACTATAATAGGCCCTAAAACGTTTGGTTTAGTTATGGACCTAGTTTCTCCTAAAGCACCGGAAACTTGCACCTATAATGAATTGGTACAGGCCTAACCGATCACTACAAACCCCGAGTAGTTCTCATCTATGAACGTTTCAAATTTTATTCAAGGCATCAGACGGGAAATGAAAGCATTGCAGAGTTTGTTGCAGGAATAAAAAGCCATAGCCGTACGTGTAAATTTGGGGACAAATTAGATGAAATGCTAAGAGATAGGTTTGTAATGGGTCTCAAAGAGGAGTCTACCCAGAGAGTCCTATTAGCCATACAGGACCTAACTTTTAGTCAGGCTGTAGAAATAGCTACGGCTAGAGAAGCAGCTGCTAAAGATGTTAGAGCTTTTGGAAATCATAGTAGTAAAGCCAACACGTAAATAGCTTTAAATCTTCTAGGCCTGGCAGACCTAACGAGCCTACTAGACAGGCAAATAAAAGGTATGAGGCGAATACGACTAAGCCTACTAATTCTACTAAGCCTTCCAAGCCATGTACAGGGTGTGGAAAACACCATTGGAAGAAAGATTGCCCTTTTAAAGAAGCAGTTTGCCGAAACTGTAGTAAAATAGGCCACATAGCTAAAGTGTGTTTTTCAAAGAAAACAAAGGGTGAAAATTCTAATTTAACATTTCTAGTATAAATCCTCAAAAGGGAAATACTTCGAACATTGGAGTGGAGTACCTATTCTATGAGCAGCAAAGTGGGGAAAATACAGGCCCATATATTGTAGAGGTAGGCCTAGATGGAATTACAGTTCCTCTAGAATTGGATACGGGTGCTGCCCGGACGGTCATGTCCAAGGTAGTTTTTGATAAGATTTTCAAAAACACACCTAAACTACATGCATCTAAAACGATTTTGAAGAAGTACGGTGACATACAAATACCTATTTGTGGAGAAGCATACGTCACAGTTACACTTAACCAGAAAACTTTGTCTCATCCCTTAACCCTTTTAGTGGTGGATGAGCAAGGGCCTACTCTACTAGGCCGTGATTGGATTGATGCTTTGGAAATGCCAATTGACAAAATCTTGCCAAGGGGTCAGGCAGATGTGCATACACTTTCATATCCATCTGACATAGACTCATTGTTAAGGGAGTTTTCTCCTATTTTTGGGCCTGAAGTAGGCAACCTAAAAGGCCATCAGGTCTGCATAGAAGTAGATCCTAATGTAACTCTGAAATTTTGTAAGGCTCGTTCAATTGCGCATGCACTGCGGGAGAAGGTAGATTTAGAAATTGACAGGCTGCTAAAAGATAAAATTATTGAACCAGTCAACACGCTAAGTGGGCTGCCCCAGTAGTTCCTGTACTAAAACCGGACAAGTCCGTGCGGTTATGCGGGGATTACCGTTTAACAGCAAATAGAGCCGTCCTTCTAGATTGCTATCCTATACCCAAGCCTGATGAATTATTTAGCTCTCTTGCTGGGGGAAAATATTTCACAAAACTCGATATGTCCCAAGCCTATGCTCAACTAAGTTTAGATGAAAACTCTAAAGAATTAACTATCATAAATACGCACCGAGGCCTATATAAGTACAATAGGCTATGCTATGGAATAGCATCGGCTCCAGGTATTTTTCAGAGGACAATGGACCAAGTTCTAGGTCACATTCCAGGGGTACTTTGCTTTCTAGATGATGTCCTCATTTCAGGTTCGACTAAAAAAGAACACCTAACTAGATTAACCACGGTTCTAAAAAGACTCCGGGATGCTGGACTTAAGCTAAAGAGAGAAAAGTGTTCATGGGTCACTAACGAGGTTTCATATTTAGGGTTCCGCATAGATGCCTCAGGCATTCATCCAACGGTGGATAAACTAGAAGCAATAGAAAAGGCACCACCTCCACAAAACATCACACAGTTACAAGCTTATTTAGGTCTCCTAAATTTTTATAGGAAATTTTTGCCTAATGCATCGACTTTCCTTGAACCCCTAAATAAGCTATTACGATCTGGGGAACAGTGGAGATGGGAGAAAACTCAAAAGGAAGCATTGAGGCTTCCAAGGACGTACTACTAAAGTCCACTCTTCTAGTGCATTATGATCCTAAACTTCCTCTCGTAGTTTCAGCAGACAGCAGTTCTTATGGAATTGGGGCAGTGTTATCTCACCACATTGATGGTGTAGATAGGCCTATCTGTTTTGCTTCTAGAACACTAACTGAGACGGAAAGACGATATGCACAAGTGGAACGTGAAGCATTAGCCTTAGTATTTGCAGTAAAAAAATTTCATTTCTATCTATGGGGTCATGAATTTAAACTAATTACTGACCATAAGCCTCTTTTAGGTTTATTTTCACCTAATAAAAATATTCCAGTTATGGCCTCAGGTAGGATTCAACGATGGGCACTGATTCTACAAGCCTATAAATTTGACTTAGTACATCGGTCAGGTAAACTTCTAGGTACGGCTGATGCGCTAAGTAGGTTGCCCTTAGAAAATCCAAATGATTGTGTACCTATACCTACAGAATGGGTTCACTTGGTGGAGTTTTGGAATCCACTCCAGTATCTGCAGTACAAATAGAGCAGTGGACAAAATCAGACCCTATTCTGTCTAGGGTCATCCATTTCTGCTCAGTTGGTTGGCCTACTAAGGTTGAGAGTGAATTACAGCCTTTTATTCAGCGTCAGTCTGGCCTCTCTATTCAAAATGGCTGTCTCTTATGGGGCCACAGAGTGATTATTCCAAATAAAGGCAGGTCGAATTTAGTGAAGGAACTTCACGCTGAACACATGGGCGCAACAAAAATGAAAGAGCTGGCGAGAGCTTATTTCTGGTGGCCTGGTTTAGATGGAGAACTCGAATCATTGGTTCGTTCCTGTCAAAGCTGCCTAGAGAACAGAGATCTCCCAAGGAAAAGTCCACTTCATCCTTGGGAATGGCCTACTATACCGTGGCATAGGATCCATGTTGACTATGCAGGTCCTATAAATAATATTTATTTCCTAGTCATGGTGGACGCCTACTCTAAGTGGGTGGAAATTTTTCCAACCACTTCCACGACTTCGGGTGTAACGATTCGCTTACTCCGTTCAGTTTTCGCTCGATGGGGTTTACCCGTAGTCCTGGTTTCCGACAATGGTACTTGTTTTACCAGTGAGGAATTTCGTTCCTTCGTCCACCTAAATGGCATTAGACATGTCCGGTCTAGTGTTTTCCACCCATCTACTAACGGTCTCGCGGAAAACATGGTCCGTACTTTCAAGTCGGCCTTGCGTCATTCTCGTGGGGAGGAAATGCAAGTGGTGTTGGATAAATTTTTGTTTAAATATCGAATAACACCACACACCACGACAGGGTGTCTCCCTCTAAACTTCTGATTGGCCGGGGAATTCGTTCAGTTTTTGATTTGTTACGTCCAAACGAAATGTTACAACAACGAGTTTTACGCCACCAGGAAAAACAGAAGTTGTACCACGACACTAAAAGAGGGAGAGTTCTAGAAGCGAAACCTAATGATCCAGTTGTGATTCGCAACTATGGGGCTGGACCAAAATGGGTTCCTGCAACTGTGCAGGAGAGAACGGGCCCTGTTTCCTTCAAGTGCCAACTAGAAGATGGTCGTTCTATTAAACGCCATCAGGACCAGATATGGGAACGGGAAGTGCAGAAGGACCAGAGTCTTCCGGAAGAGAGAACTGATCCTCCGGAAAATGGTTCAACTTGCCCGCCTATACAGGTTGCACCTGATCCTACTACATCAACCCCGCTCCGCAGGTCGTCTAGGGTCCCTCATCCCCCTGACAGACTAAACTTGTAGGGGAGGAGTGAGGTGACGTGTATGTATATATATGTATATAGTCTAAAAGTCACTAAAGAGTAAATATCACTAAATCTAAGCGGAATGGCAAGACGAAGCCATAAACAACCAACGGGCTGTTCGTATTGCTTCGGTCTGGCCTAGACATGTTTTTTCCTATCTGACCTAATCTTTGGGGCTGAGTAAAATTAGGTGATGAATCTAAGGTAACAAATCGGGTAGGAAGTTGTTCGTACTTAAGTATAGTTAGGGGTAATGTCTATAGCTTCTAAATTGGTAATGTAAGAGAGAGTTAGGTAGGCTGTTGTGGGACACAGGAATAAAACGGTAGGCTTCAAGGAATACCTAATTCAACGCACCGGTAAGTGCTTTTGATTGTTTGCTAGAACCTAAGTAACCTACCCCTCAAGTTTAGTTAAAGTTATGTCAATCAGTTTGACTCCCTTTAGGTATAGGAAATTTATGGGATTAAAGTAAAGTTATTAAGCATTTTAACTTTGCTCAGTTTGTGTAAGGTTTATAAGTCACCAGTCTTAATTTTTTCTTGTAAAAGTTTTCTGGCTTTCAAAGCAGTCTTTCTTTGAGGCCTGTCTGGTTTAGTCTGAGTTACATCAGGCACATTGAGAGATTCCTCCCCAATAGTATCCTGATCCATCCTTTGGGGTAATGGTTCTAATTTAGCCCCACACTCCAAAGGATATAGTAATGTGATATCTCTGGTGGTCTCACCAGTTGCTGTTTTCAGTTTTACAACCCTGGTAACTTCGTCTTCACCAGTTTTGAGTTCCAAGACTTTTCCCATTGACCAATGTTGTCTTGGTGTCTTGTCATGTATCAACACAATGTCCCCAATTTTGACTGAATCATTCCAACTTTGTTTTGTTAATTGTTTAGGTCTTTCTCTAAGACTTGTTAAGTATTCTTCTCTCCATTTTGTTATAAATTGAGTTTTGATTTGTGTCAAATGTTGGTATTTTGTGTTGAGTCCTTTGTGTCCTATTTCCCAATCTGGATCCTCTGTACTGTTATGTTCAGATTCTGGTAACATGTTTACTGTTTCTCCCTTAATTAGGTGGTTTGGTGTGAGAGGTTCTGGCTCATTAATACCATCTCCCACATAAGTTAATGGTCTGTTGTTGACAACATTTTCAATTTCTGACAGAATAGTCATGAGTTCAAAAAGTTGTAGATGTTTTGTCCCAATAGTCTTTTTAAGGCAGTTCTTTACAGTTTGTATGTTTCTTTCCCAAATTGAACCATACCATGGTGTATTAACAGGAATGTACTTCCAGGTTATGTTGTGTTTAGTTAAATGAGTTTGTACTGTTTCACTGTCACAAATCTGATGAATAATTCTTTCACCAGATTTGAAGTATGTGGCATTGTCTGACCATATAGTTTTGGGTACAGAATTGTGTGCACAAAATCGTCTGAAAGCAGCAATAAAAGCTTCTGCTGTCAGATCTTCTACTATGTCTAGACATATGGCACGTGTGGCAGCACAGGTGAAGAGTACAATGTACACTTTGTATTCCTTTGAATCCATTTTGTCTCCAAAACTCACATTTACCGCTCCAGTGTAGTCAATACCCGTGGTTTCAAATGGCCGAGTAAATGTTACTCGTTCCACAGGTAGGTCTGGAGGGCTTGGGGTCTTAAAGGGTCGTGAATGGATACGTTTACAAGGAATGCATGTGTTCAAAATTTTCTTTGTTTCAGTTCTACCCTTTGGTAGCCAGTAAGTTTTTCTCAGCTCTGTCAGGGTTTGTGGGACTCCCATGTGGTGTATTTTGTTGTGGGTATCCCTGATGATGAGTTTTGTGAAGTGATTTCTCCATGGAAGAAGAATTGGGTGCTTAGAGTTGTAAGTCAAAGTTGACTTGTTAAGCCTTCCTTTACACCTTATCAGACCCTCTGTATCCAGGTACAGATTTAGATCCATGACAAGTGAAGGAATACCTTTGTTTAATGTGTTACTGGACCTAAGATACTTCAACTCCTTGTCAAATTCTGAAGCTTGTATCTGTTGGAGCCAGTATTTTGTTGCAGTTTCTGTTAAGTTAGAAAAGGCCTTCTGAGGACAGTGTTTGAGAAGGTAGCTATTGACAAACTTGCAGCAATAGACTGTAATTCTCAAGGGTTTGTTGAGGTCTGAATAAAGGTGAGAGTCAAATATAGGTTTGTCCTCAGTGATCTTTTCAGTTGTTGTAGAGTTGAGTGTGAGGTTAACTACTTTGGCTGGCCAAAGATCCTCACATGTTAGCCATTCGGGCCCTTCATACCAGATTTTATTTGTTTTCAACAGCTTGTAAGAGAGCCCTCTTGTCAAAAAGTCTGCAGGATTCTCTAGGCTAGACTTGATCTACTTTATAGTTAGACTGGAGAAATAAGGGGTGGGTTAATTGTGGACCAATTCATACAGAGCATTTTTCACATTGGTGGCCCGTGTGGGGAGAATTTACATACTTTAACCTTACTTAACAAAAATTGCAGAATTAGGCTAAATGGTCTAGCCTAAGCCTAACCTAATCAAGCCTAAAGTAACAAACTTGCCTAATTAGGTCTACAACCTAGGGCCTAACTAGGAAACATTTACATTTAAGGAGTCTCATTCTCTTATAAGCTTAGACCTGAGTGACACATAAGTACTTGGGGGGGATTAAACCAAATTTAAAACTTGACTGTTTTGTCTGTGATCTCTCTTCTCTGGTAATTTCTTCTTGTCCTCTATTTCATTACGATCCCCAGTTAAACAACATTAGTGAACAAGCATTTAAAATGCATACAACTCCAAGCATCCAATTCTTCTTTTAAGGAAGAATCACTCAACAGATTTTTTCAATAGGCACATGCATTCCTTGCAATCTGTGTGTATATACACTGTACTCTTTACATGTGCCACAAATACACTGAGCCTTGGTCTTATGGCCTACTGTGGCCATGGGCCAAACAATGAGCCTTGGTCTTATGGCCTACCGTGGCCATGGGCCAAACAATGAGCCTTGGTCTTATGGCCTACCTTGGCCATGGGCCAAACAATGAGCGTTGGTCTTATGGCCTACCTTGGCCATGGGCCAAACAATGAGCGTTGGTCTTATGGCCTACCTTGGCCATGGGCCAAACAATGAGCCTTGGTCTTATGGCCTACCTTGGCCATGGGCCAAACAATGAGCCTTGGTCTTATGGCCTACCTTGGCCATGGGCCAAACAATGAGCCTTGGTCTTATGGCCTACCTTGGCCATGGGCCAAACAATGAGCCTTGGTCTTATGGCCTACCTTGGCCATGGGCCAAACAATGAGCCTTGGTCTTATGGCCTACTTTGGCCATGGGCCAAACATTAAATGTCTTATGGCCTACTTTGGCCATAGGGAAAACTATTACAAGGGTCTTATGGCCTCCCTTGGCCAGAGACCAAACAATACAAAGTAATACCCAAACTTGAACAAACCATAAATCATTTGGGAAAACAGTATAAAATAGCTGATAGACATATCACAAACAACACAGTAGCTAACATTGAAATGTTAATGGGGGCAGATTATATTAATCTTATTCATAAGGGCATAGTGAAGATAGGTAATGGTATAGCTATTCAGACTCCATCAGGGATAGCCCCTTTGGGTGACCTATCCAAATACAACCTAGACCTAAACCAAAACAGTTCATAACTAACAAATACTATGTGCCTCAACTCAGTCCTACATAACACCTGTAAGAATAGCAACACTTTGAATAATATTATATCAACTGAGAACATTAATTCATCACTATCAAATGAAACTCTGGATGAGGCAATTCAAACTTTATGGTTGCTAGAATCTGTGGGTATACATGACACAAATCAAACTTCAGAAGATCAGTTAATGGTAGAAAGATTTGAAGACACCATTCAGTGCAAAGACAATAGTTATTTTATTGAGTTACCTTGGAAAATAAATTGTCCAACTTTAAGAGATAATCTCAAAGTAGCTAAAGGACATTTATATAAAGTAATGAAAAAACTCAAACAAGATAATAATATTAAAATATAATGATGTCTTCAAAGAACAGCTACAGAAAGGCTTCATTGAAGAAGTAACAAATAACCCTTTTAAAAAAGATGGTTGTCATTATTTAACCCACAGGGGGGTTTATCGACAAGATGCCCCAACAACAAAACTCAGAGTAGTATATAACTGTAGCCTCAAAGACAGTGATAAACACAGTTTGAATGATTGCCTGATTGAGGGTCCTAATCTCATTTCTGACCTTGTGAAGATCTTACTGAGGTTCAGGTTAGATAAATATGCCGTACAAAGTGACATTTCAAAGGCATTTTTGAGAATAAATCTTAAAAATGAATATGATAAGAACCAACTTAGGTTCTTATGGTTCAAGGATCCATTTGATTTGAATAAAGGGTTCATAACCTATAGATTTAATGTTGTGTTGTTTGGAGCCAATTGCTCACCTAGCCTATTAGCATTGACAATTGGACATCATTTGAATCAGTTTAATAACTCTTTAACATTGAACTTCCTTAAGGAACATTTTTACGTAGACAATCTAATAGGCTCAACAACAACAAAATCTGAATTATCTGAAGTCTATGAACACTCTCAAAACATTATGCAACAAGGTAACTTTGAACTTAGAGAGTGGATTTCAAATGATGAGGATTTAAACAAAAAGATTTTAAAGGATAATAATGGTCTTACTGAGCCATCAGACAGAGTTAAAACTTTAGGTATGAACTGGTATTTGGATGCAACTTCTAACAGTCATGATTCAATCTGTACTAAAGGTTTTAAACTTGATGAGGAAGCAAATACTAAAAGACAAATATTATCAGAGGCTTCCAAAATTTTTGATCCTATGGGTCTATTCCTGCCTTCAACAATAAAATCAAAGATTCTCCTCCAAGAAATTTGGAGGACAAATGTTGGGTGGGATGATCCAATAACAAATGAAAATCAAAAATCTTGGAAGAAGTTAGCTGCTGATTTAACAAAAGTGCAGAACATTAAAATTCAAAGGTGCTGTGGGTTTAGGGATAAGCCCCAGAGACTTCATGTGTTTGCTGATGCAAGCACACAAGCTTATGGGTGCTGTGCGTATCTTGTAAGTCCTACAGAAAGTCATCTAATTTATGCAAAAGGGAAAGTTGCACCTCTCAAACCTACCCGAACCATACCTCAATTGGAACTGTTGGCTGCTGCATTAGCCATTAAAACCATTTCATTGCTTAAGGATGCTTACCATGATGTGAACATAACTGATATCCACATCTGGCTTGACAGTCAGATTTGTCTTGCCTGGATACGGAATGATAGCATTAATAGTAAGAATATCTTTGTAAGAAATAGGCTAAAAGAAATAGCTGAAGCTAATGAAAGCCTACAAGTAAACTTTCACTATGTTCCAACTAAACAAAATCTAGCAGACTTTCTGACCAGAGGTTTATCCTACAAGTTGTTGAAGTCAAACAAAACTTGGTTTATGGGACCTAAGTGGCTCTGTAATACAGACCAATGGCCTGTGGAACAAGTTAACTTGACATTAAATTTAATCTTTTCAAATGAAAAGGTTGAACCAATCACTAATTATGAACGTTATTCTGATTTCAGTAAACTTGTCAGGGTCACAGCCTACTGTTTGAGGTTTGCTCACAACTGTTTAACTACAATTAACAAACAGAAGTTGCAACCAAATACTGGATAGGCCATGCACAACAAAAAGAGTACAATAAAGAGTTAGAATTCTTGACTAATGGGAAACAAACAAAAGAACCTGTACCATCAGTAGTTGTGGATCTAAACTTGTTCAGAGATGAGGAAGGCCTTCTAAGGTGTAAAGGGAGATTAGACAAATCAAAACTGTCATACAAAAGCAAACATCCAATCCTTTTACCTAGATTTAGCTATTTGACAACATTAATCATCAGAAAAACACACAATGATGTATATCATATGGGGGTACCACAGACACTAACTACATTAAGAAAAACTTATTGGATACCCAAGGGAAGGATCACTGTTAAAACAGTCCTGAGTGAGTGTGTCACATGTAGGCGTATTCATGCTAGGCCCTATAGGAAACCAAATCCTCCTGCTTTGCCAGAGGAGAGAGTTACTCTCAACAGACCCTTTGAGACTGTAGGCATTGACTATACAGGAGCATTGACTGTAGGGGTGGGTGACACTGAACAAAAAATGTACATTGTACTGTTTACATGTGCTGCCTCACGAGCTGTTTATCTGGATGTTGTGGAGGACCTTACAGCAGAATCTTTTGTTGCTGTCTTTAAGAGATTCTGTGCACGACATTCAGGACCCAAGACAGTTTGGACTGACAATGCTACATATTTCAAGGCTGGTGAACAAGTCATCCACGACTTGTTAAGCGATGAACTCACACAATTATATTTACAAAATTCAAACATAAAGTGGAAGTATATTCCGGTTGCCTCTCCTTGGTATGGTTCTATCTGGGAGAGGAATATACAAACAGTAAAGAATTGCTTGAAGAAAGCAATTGGCAAAAAACAGATACACTTATTTGAGTTGCTCACTCTCCTGGCTGAGATTGAGAACATCATCAACAATAGACCACTCACTTATGTGAGTGACAACATTAATGACCCGGAACCATTAACTCCAAATCATTTGATTCGGGGAGAACAAGTTAGTCTCCTGCCGGACTACAATATAGACTCTTCAGAAGACCCAAACTGGACTCAACGACATGATGAGCTCCAGACTAAGTTACAACATTTAACTAGAGTTAAAGCTCATTTCATTAAACAGTGGAAAACTGAGTACTTGATGGGTCTAAGGGAGAGACATAAACAAATGACTAAGAAGGATTGGTCTGACACAATTAAGGTAGGGGACCTTGTTCTCATACATGACAGTACTCCAAGACAATACTGGCCTCTGGCTAGAGTTTTAGAACTCAGACCAGGGGCAGACGGGGTAACAAGAGTGGTCAAATTAAGGACTTCAACGGGTGACACAACAAGAGACATTTCTCTTTTGTACCCTTTAGAGTCTGGACCCAAAACAATGGACTTTGGAGAACCTTCTCCACTGACAGTAACAACTGGAGACACTGAACTTCCAGTAACTATTCCTTTGACAGTAGGAGTGGTAACACATCCTACTACAACATTGACAGACACAAGACCTCAGCGACAAACAGCATTAAAGGCGCGACTATTTTTACAACAAAAAATAGATGCTGGGGAATTGTAATTTTATCTTCTAACTTTCATTTTTTCTTTTCTTATGGTAAAGACCATAGACAGTTTCATCCTATGGATGTATATTTTCTCTTCTAATTAAATGCTACACCTTCTCCATGAGAAGGTGAGGATAGGCACTGTTAATCAGATTAACAGGCATTTACAGTCAAATAGTTAGCTAGTCTACACTCAGACATAAAAATTGGTGACAATGACACCAAAATTTTTATCTCCCGGGGCCCCCAGTATATGGAAAACTGATGAGTGGGTAGTTGGGAGGTAACGAAAATGGTTCACTGAGTAGGTAGGTAGTTAATCTAACAATTATTAAATTCCTTTTATGTCAATAACTGGGTGGATGAAACCAATTGGTTGCTCACCAGAGTTATTCTCCACACTAGTATTTATATACTGTGTGACAAGAGCGTGCTCGGTAATAGATATACATTACCGATCAACCAACCGAGGAAAAAACCAACTGGACGCTGGTGGAAAAAGCCCCGCGAAAGGAAGAAAAGGAGAACGAAAACGAAGAACTGGAGAAGGGACGAGAACAGACAACGAAAAAGATCCCCACCAGCAAGTACGCTCTTAACAGTTAAACCAGGACGGAAGAAGGGACTCTCTAATAACTAGCAGTAAGTGACTAATTGTGTTTTTAACCCAGTTTACGTAGATTCATTAAATTAAGCTGGGTCAGGCAACTTAGGCCTACATTGTGGCCTAAGACCCAGCATCAACTCATAGCTTAACAAAGGTAAAGGTAGATTGCCCTAACCTAGTTTGGTGAGGAATCCTACTGTGGACCTCAATTTATCTGCCCGCTCTGGACCATTTCCGGAATCTCTAGGCTGACCCCTCTAGGCTAGACTTGATCTACTCTATAGTTAGACTGGAGAAATAAGGGGTGGGTTAATTGTGGACCAATTCATACAGAGCATTTTTCACAGCTAGTAATGTCGAAGACAAAGACATTGACGTTGATGAGCCAGAAGTGTCTGATGTGGACACTGATGAAGAAGACAATGTTGAAGTAATGACTATGTATGATACTGAAGGTGAAGAATATATGCCACAACCAAACGAGGATGATGATGATGATACTGACAGTGGAGAGGAGACCGTGAGACGCCGCTGCCCCAGACACAGCCACACACCTGCTGCCGCTGTTGCTACACCTGCGACCAAGAGGCGGCACCACCATGAAGGAGTGCTCCACCGCTTTCAAAGGACATCAATCCAAGGCAAGAATGGGCACCGCTGGAGCACTAAGCCATTTACAAGAGCACATTCCCGGACTCCCCAGCACATCATCCCACCCATGAAGCCCGGCCCTACTCATAGCGCTGCAGCTGCTACGAATCCAATTGCATGTCTGGAATTGTTCCTGACCGAATTTATCATTGACCACATTCTCGACTGTACCAATGACACCATCAGGTCTTTGGCTCAAAAGTATCAGAAACAGCCGGCAACAGTGGACCGTGCGACAGAACCCGAGATCAGGGCTCTCTTGGGAGTCCTTATATTCTCCAAAATGAATCATGATAACTACAAAACAGCCTTTGACATGCGGAGTCCACAATTTGGTCCTGCAATATACAGGGCTGCAATGAGTGAGAGGCGCTTTTGCTTTCTCTTGAGGTGCCTCCGTTTTGATGATAAAAACACTAGGGAAGAGAGGCTACTATTTGTACATAGCTACATGTGTTATATGATGTATATCAGTATTTGAGAATAAATAATTCGCATATACAGGATTCATAGAGGCACTAAATGTGGCCTGTGGAACTTGCGCCATGAAATCACAACCAAAAATAAGCAACATTTTACTCGTCTCTTCTACAGCTGTGTGTGCATTAACGGGCCTGCCAGTCCTTCCATGTCTTCCTCCACTATCTTACAGTCAGTGGTTGCCCAGGGATCTCCAGGAAACTTTAATTTTTTTATTATAATTTTTTTGGTTTGTTGGTCTTTTTTACGAGGAAATAAGCAAATATTTTTTCTGTTAATTTATTTCAACTACATATTATACTTAAACTGTCATTATTTTGTGATTAAAAGTTAGTTAATACATGGAATAATTAATTTGTAACACCGTTTTTTCATTAAATTCATAAACTGATTTTTGGCTAATATTTTTCTTTTGGGGTGTGGTAGAACCCCGCATTACCTAACGCGTCCCTCTGGTTGAGGATTACCAATTAAGGGTTAATAACACTATGTAACAAAATTTTGGAAAATTTGTGTTTATCTTATTTTTTTTATGTTTCTTTATGTTTTTGGGTGCGCTGAATTAAAAATTCGTATTAGTTTCTTCTGAAAACCTAATCTATTTTTTGTACCTAGTGGCTTATCAGAGAGCAAAATCACAATGAAGAAAAGGAAAGAAAAATAAATATATTTAAAGATATATACAGGGCTATTTAAAGTGATTCATCCGATTTCAACTGAGAATACTTCCGTACCTATCAACCGTGCATCAACTGGGCATACACCACATGAAAGAGGAAACCTCCGAGTTTTACAAGATCACCGCGAGAGGGCTCCAAAGTCACGCCGTGGCCTAGCCTAGCAACAAACAGTCAGTGTGAAAATGGCGTCCGCACAGCAGAAGGCGTTTTGTGTGTTGCAGTTTTCGAGCTGTAAATCGGTAGTCACAGTGCAGCGTGAGTTTCGTCGACGTTACAGAACAGATCCACAGGGTGCTCAGAGCATCCGTCGGTGGTATCGGCAGTTCGAGGAAACAGGATGTTTGTGGAAAGGCAAGTCCACAGGACGACCCCGCGTGTCTGAGGATAATGTGCAAAGAATCAGAGAGAGTTTCCAACGTAGCCCGAGGAAATCAACAAATCGCGCCAGTCGAGAATTGGGACTTCCTCAGACGACTGTTTGGCGTGGTTTGAGACGGCGCTTGCATATGAAGCCATACAGGTTGCAACTGTTGCAGACTCTACGGCCGGGGGACAAGTTAAAACGACAGAACGTTTGCGATCTTATGCAGGAGGCTATGGAGGATGACGAATTTGCTCCCCGCCTGGTGTTCAGTGACGAAGCAACTTTTCATTTAAGTGGCAAGGTGAACCGTCACAACCTTCGCATATGGGGCACGCAACAACCACATGCAACAATCGAGCACGAGCGCGACTCACCTAAAGTTAACACCTTCTGTGCCATTTCCCGGGCAAAGGTTTACGGCCCCTTCTTTTTCATGGAAAACACAATGACTGGTCACTCCTATCTGGATATACTGCAGAACTGGTTATTCCCCCAATTGAACGAAGATTCCGGCGACTACATTTTCCAGCAAGATGGGGCGCCGCCTCATTGGCATTTGGATGTTCGTTTTTCTCAACGAAGTGCTCACTCGCCGTTGGATTGTTCGCAGTGGGCCCCATGACTTGGTGCTCCACAGCTGGCCCCCTAGGTCGCCGGATCTTACACCGTGCGACTTCTTCCTTTGGGGGTACGTTAAGGATACTGTGTACGTGCCACCGTTGCCCACATCTTTGGATGAGCTCCGAACTCGCATTGTTACTGCCGTAGAGTCAGTGACAACGGACATGCTGGAGCGAGTATGGGAGGAATTCGACTATCGTGTCGACGTTGCTCGTGTAACTAGGGGAAGTCACATAGAGCATTTATGAGGTGAGAGACAAAATTTGGACAATTTTTCTTTTGGTTGATGTATCACAAATCACTCTGTATTTGTAACATTAAAAAATATTCTCATTTGAAATCAGCTAAATCATTTTGAATAGCCCTGTATAATGTATATATAATGCACCCAAATATAATATACACAAATATGCTCACAAATCTAAACAGATAATGCTTAAAAATGTACATTTGAGCGACTTTTTCTCTTGTAGTCCCATGGATTATCTCCTATTAAACACCAGGTATAGTCGCCCATTATAGCTTCGTCCCATTTTCCCTGATATCTCCTCTCCATGGTTTGGATATCTTGGTGAAAACGTTCACCATGTTCTTCACTTACGTCACCCAAATTTGGTCTGAAGAATTCTAAATGCGAGTCCAGATAGTGTAACTTCAGAGACATTCTACAACCTAACCTTTGAAAGTGTTTGAGTAGATTTTCTACTAGCTCTTTGAGTTATCGTTCTTCTTGTTACCTAAAAATCCATGGACTACAAGCCGAAATGACTGCAAGCATTTTTTTCAAGAGCTGTCATTTTTTCTTCTAACTCTTTAGATGCTAACATGCGTCTGACTTGAGGCCCAATAAATATGCCTCCCTTGATTTTAGCTTCAGAAAGTTTGGGAAACATTGAACATAAGTAGTGTGGCCGCAAAAAGGTGGAGTGCAAGTTACAATTGCATAATATTACGTAATGTTGCAAGAGTGCCACCCCCACGCCCTTTGTTGCAATAGTGCCACCCCCACGCCCTTTGTTGCAATAGTGCCACCCACCCCTTTTTGTTGCAAGAGTGCCACCCCCGCCCCCTCGTTGCCAAGGCACCCCCTTTGTTGCCAGCCCCGAAATGGGACTGCAAGGGGCATGCAACCTGGAATTATTCCCCAAGCTGATCCCCCCAAAGGGGAGTGCTAAACTTTGCTGCCAGCCCCAAAATGGGATTGCAAGGGGTATGCAACTTGGAGGCGGAGTTCTCCCCCAAGCTGAACCCCCCAAAGGGGCATGCCTATCCTAAGGGCGCCTCTTTGGGGAGGAAGGGGTTCCCTCACCCGCCAAAGGAGCAGAAAGAGATAGCAAGAGAGAAAGAGGAGGGTCTTTGCTCGGCGGACTGCCGAGCTCATATGGATCCGTCGGCCGCCCGCCGCCTCTTATATGGTCCCAAACAGCCAGTTGGCTGAGTTGCCAGACAACGCCATATATATAATTATTATTCAGCCAGTTGGCTGCTGAGTTGCCAAATTCGTTATTTATTTCAAATAAGCTTATGTTAGTTGGCTGAGCTGTCAGTAAAAATATATATATTGTCTTTACGTTCTACGGTACAAAACGGTAAATTCAATGCTGATTGATGCTACATCAACATCGGCATTACTCTGCGCGATGTGGGTAAACCGCTCAAACATCAACTCGCCGTTTAACTGATACGGCGGTTTATATTCGATGTAAAGGGCTTTCATATCATTCAACACTATTTTTGTACCCACTTTACACTCAGCAGGTAAGTCGTCTTTAAGCGCCACTGGAACGGAATCAAAAGCACTCGCAAAAACTTCATCGTTAACTATGTCATTAAATACAAGCTTATAATCATGCCTTTCCAATCGAGGGTTTTTTCTTAACGTACCGAACTTTTCAATCGTGAACTCTTCTTCACCCGGCATAGCAGCAATTGAAATAATCTTCCAAGTCGTAACGGCAGCTATCTACTATATAGAGGTACAGTTCTTCAGGGTGAACAGTGTAGGCGAGCTCAGCTCTGTACCTCAAGCGTTTTGTACCAAAGCTCGGGATATTTCGAAGAGTCTAAGCCTTTTAAATACGCATCCAGATCTAGCCCGTTCTCTCCCTGCACATTCCTACATTCAACAAATCCGTCGAGCAGAGCGATGTAAGCGTACTCAAGTATTGTATCAAAGTAAATCATGTCTGAGATACGTGTGTCTAATATAGGCTTCAGCTTACGGAATCCAACGATCTCAAACATTCTGTCGAGGATGAAACGGTTTCGTGTAGGAACAAGAACGCCATTATCAGCCGTGTTCTTCCACATCAATCGTATATCAACGCATGGTTGATTGTTATTGACACTCAATGTACAAACAACGGTATATGAGGAGGCTTCACTAATCACCTCTCTTATTATACCTACGTCAGCTGGTATTTTATAGCGGTCCTCAGCCCACCTCTCAACTACGGCGAAGATTTTATGCATCTCTTCAAGATTTAAATAAATAACGTTGCGCTTGCTCGCAGGTCTACTGTTCGTTCCAAGCACACAGTTAATGGTGCCGGTTTCCCGCCTGACCACACGCAACGACTTCGTCACGGAGACGTACGAGGCGTTGAGAATGCTTCTCAAAGGGAGTTCCATCGTAGTCATCGAGATGACTATGGCACATCCACTCGGTGCAAGCTCTGAGGAGACTATGAGCCGCGTGAAGCACGCGGGCAGGCAGGAACGGTTCGATGGGCGGTTGACTCACCCTGATGATACGTGAATGGGTTTGTTCGAACCCGTATGATCCGTGAGGTGCGAGCCGCACCATAATCTAATGAAACCTGTGCGGAGCTGGCCCAACATGAATTGTTGTACCCCATTATACTGGGTAGGCGTTTTGAGAAATTTTCCGGTACAAGAACTAATTTCGGTTTTAACATTTTATCACTACCACTCCCCCGAATACGCACCAGACAGTTTCCCTCAGGGTAAATTTCATGAACTAGGCACATTTTATAATGTTTTATCTCTCCTAAAAATCTTCACACTGCGGGGCGCTGTTAGAGAGAAACATATGTTCATATTTAGGCTTTTTATTTAACAGGCGATACTCATTTCTAAAATCTGTTAAAAACTCACATAACCCTTTAGCTACAACCTCACTACAAACCTCATCATGATATATATTAATATAGTGGTAAAAATACTTAAGATTGTCCATGATAACGAGATTCACATTTTCAGTCGTAGGGTATGAGTAATCGACATGGTGTAGCTGCTACACTGTAGCATGATATAATACCGTTTATCACACCACTCATCCACAAGCTCACTACCCATAACAGTTGTTTAGCTTCTGAGCGTGCCGCTTCTTCTACCACGCGGTGCACGTGTCTCTTTATAAAGCTGCCAATAAGGTCACTTATGGCAGTTACAGCGGAGAAGATAAAAAAGTCATAAAACGTACGAAACAAAATTGTACAGTATAAATATAAAAGCGCCCATACATAGTAACTGTTAGTATAATTTAAGAAATATTATTGTTCAAACTACCGTCAGAAATCACATCAATACTTTTAAATACAAAAGACAAAAATGAACCCCAGAAACTTCATGTCATCACTTCTCTGACAATCATGAACCCTCTTGCCCTTTCGGGGGGAGCACACTAAGACGCCACAAAAACGTTACTGGCTATCTAGAAGGCTCCATTTCCGGGGGAACACTCGAGTCAATGTTTTAAATGCATTAGTACCCGATTGAAGGTTTAAACAATAACAATTTTCCCAAACAGTTATTAAAAAGTTTAAAAAATGTAAATATTACGACCGAAAATTATTTTAATACAGTAATTTCAACTTGAAACGCCAAATTTCATATGAAAAACTCGCAATTCCCAAATTACATCTGAGAGACAACTCTCTCCTCCAACAGAAACCCCAGTATGGTTTGCAAATCACAAAAATCCCAGTAATTTATCGTTTCCAAGTGAAACTACAAATTTGCATCGTTATACTAAATAAGAATAGATAATATGCACTAAAAAATACACGCAACCTACCTATGATTATTTATGTTAAACCAATTAAAATTGTTAAATAACTAAGAATTTAATACTCAGGCATATACCATAGTGACGGTCAATATATGAACAATATTTAACGATAGGCCTACAAGAAATCTTTCTTTAGTACAATACAATAGCCATTTTACAAAATATCAGTCGGAATTGTCATGAAAATGAACGAAAGGAACGGAAAAAAATAGATAAATCAGCCTACCTACCAAATTTTGAGTATATAATTATATATATAACTAATATATACGTATAAGTTAATATGTAAGTATATAATTAATGAGTATATAAAAAAAATCCAAAAAACAAATGAATTTATAGAAAATTTCACGACACAATTTCTCTATTTCAGTTAAACCAATTTAGCTTATTTTGAAGTCTAACACAATCCTATACGCCCAGCCTATAACCTGACAAATTATTATGTTTAAGATTATTTTTCGACTGTCCCTTAAAATGTAACTTAATCCTATTTAGCGCGAAGCGAAGCGAAGCAAAAAGCCCGTAAACCTACATAAACAATAAAATAAGCCTATCATTATATACAACCAATCGAAATATAATAAAAAATCTACTAATGAAGCCCAGAAAATTTTACATGTTCATGAAATGTCTTACAATACTATATATGTATATATACCTAGAACTGCGGTACAAATTTTCGCTAACATTTTTAATAAATTTAGAACAATTTAGAATTTAATGCATAACATTTGTGCTTATTAAAGAAAAATCCTATGATTATTTATGTTAAACCAATTAAAATTGTTAAATAACTAAGAATTTAATACTCAGGCATATACCATAGTGACGGTCAATATATGAACAATATTTAACGATAGGCCTACAAGAAATCTTTCTTTAGTACAATACAATAGCCATTTTACAAAATATCAGTCGGAATTGTCATGAAAATGAACGAAAGGAACGGAAAAAAAATAGATAAATCAGCCTACCTACCAAATTTTGAGTATATAATTATATATATAACTAATATATACGTATATGTTAATATTTACGTAAGTATATAATTAATGAGTATATAAAAAAAATCCAAAAAACAAATGAATTTATAGAAAATTTCACGACACAATTTCTCTATTTCAGTTAAACCAATTTAGCTTATTTTGAAGTCTAACACAATCCTATACGCCCAGCCTATAACCTGACAAATTATTATGTTTAAGATTATTTTTCGACTGTCCCTTAAAATGTAACTTAATCCTATTTAGCGCGAAGCGAAGCGAAGCAAAAAGCCCGTAAACCTACATAAACAATAAAATAAGCCTATCATTATATACAACCAATCGAAATATAATAAAAAATCTACTAATGAAGCCCAGAAAATTTTACATGTTCATGAAATGTCTTACAATACTATATATGTATATATACCTAGAAATGCGGTACAAATTTTCGCTAACATTTTTAAAGGACCGTATAAAATGTGTATCACACTGTATTTAAACTAACATAATTCACTTACGTACAAATTCAGTAAAATTTATTTATTAATCGTTATTATTATTATTATCACAATTTCTAATTCCAAAAGTTTAAACACAAACAGTAAACAAAAGGTAAGCTGAAACAGGCATAACAGTGGAAGAGACGAAAAACAAGAAAAATTGAGCCCTCAGACAGCACGATAAATTTTGAAAACTGTATACCTCTCCGACGTAATGAACGAAATTTAACGGAATAGTCAGACGTAAATTGTTCTACCGACTCACTGCACCACGACTAAAAGAAATTGACCTTTTCCAGTTTGTGTACCGTTTTTCATATAATTTATTTTTGAGAATATTTTTGTTAAAACTAACGAAACTATCACGACTTAAACTAACCAATTATCAAGAGCGTACAGTTGATCTATTAGTAAATAGTAAATACTATTCCAGAAACAAACAATGTTATAATTAATAATAGATGAACTGTACGCCCTTGATAATTGGTTAGGTTAAATCGTGATAGTTTCGTTAGTTTTAACAAAAATATTCTCAAAAATAAATTATATGAAAAACGGTACACAAACTGGAAAAGGTCCAAAGAAATTTTGAGTCACTAGACTGCGAAAAGTAACGGAACCGTACGATGAAAAATGGAACAAACGAACATTTCAGAATCCGACGAACTCCCACGAAAAGAAAGAAAAAAACAAATAAAATTTTTAGGCGCGAAGTTTGTAAGGGACGCTATAAGGATGTCGAAGGCGATGCGCCA
This sequence comes from Bathynomus jamesi, assembly GCA_023014485.1. Taxonomy (NCBI): domain Eukaryota; kingdom Metazoa; phylum Arthropoda; class Malacostraca; order Isopoda; family Cirolanidae; genus Bathynomus; species Bathynomus jamesi. The sequence continues at coordinate 77,819 of JAJOZX010000026.1, read as the reverse complement.
TTTTGAAATTACATTGACCATGAAATTTTAAGGAATGGAAATCGAAATTTGCCTGCAAACGGGGTAAACTTTGCATTTAGATATTTTAATAATCGAAATAAAATATTCATTAATGCTATTAGCTATTATACCGGGCAGGAAGAATTTTAATCGAAATAATAGGCACGTGGGTAAGCCTCATACAAAATATGATGTAGGCCCGCCGCTAGCCACCAAAAATGTCGTGAATACGTTTTATTATTTATTATACAGGGTGTACATAAAGTCAGGATCTATTTTTGTGAAGCACTTGGAAATTATATGGAATTCAATCATAAAATGATAAAGTGGTAACATTTATTAAATAATTAAGAGTAGGATTCGACGTGACGCCCATCAGTATCCCTGCACAGCTCAAATCGTTCCGCAGAATTTCTAAACACATTCTGGAGCATTTGCGGGGTTATGTTATCTGCAGCAGTTCGTATACGTGTACGTAAGTTTTCAAGACTCGTAATCTTCGTCTGATAGACGTGCGATTTGATAAAGCCCCATGCAAAGAAATCTAAAGGGGTTAAATCTGGTGATCTCGCTGGCCAAGGTCTGTTGCTTCCGCGTCCGATCCAACGATTTGGAAAACGTCCATTTAGATAATCCTGAACAATTTTGGCATAGTGACAAGGAGCACCATCATGTTGATAGACGACGGTACTAACAATCCTATCCCCGTCGTCTATCAACATGATGGTGCTCCTTGTCACTATGCTGTGAAAAATGCTCTGTATGAATTGGTCCACAATTAACCCACCCCTTATTTCTCCAGTCTAACTATAGAGTAGATCAAGTCTAGCCTAGAGGGGTCAGCCTAGAGATTCCGGAAATGGTCCAGAGCGGGCAGATAAATTGAGAGTCCACAGTAGGATTCCTCACCAAACTAGGTTAGGGCAATCTACCTTTACCTTTGTTAAGCTATGAGTTGATGCTGGGTCTTAGGCCACAATGTAGGCCTAAGTGTCTGACCCAGCTTAATTTAATGAGTCTTCTAAGTTAGAAGTTAGAAGATCCAACTGGGCTAAAAACACAATTAGTCACTTACTGCTAGTTATTAGAGTCTCTTTTCTCCTTCCTGTATAATTGTCGAGAGCGTAACTTGCTGGTGGGGATCTTTCTACGGTGTCTGTTGTTGTCCCTTCTCCAGTTCCGTCCTCTCGCCCCGTTCTTCGTTTTCGTTCTCCTTTTTGTTCCTCTTTTAGCGGGGCTTTTTCCACCAGCGTCGTGTTTTTTTTTTTCTCGGTGGTTGAGCGGTAATGTATATCTATTACCGAGCACGCTCTTGTCACAGTATATATAAATACTAGTGTGGAGAATAACTCTGTGAGCAACCAATTGGTTTCATCCACCCAGTTATTGACATAAAGAATTTAATAATTGTTAGATTAACTACCTACCTACTCAGTGAAACCATTTTCGTTACTGCCAACTACACACTCAATCAGTTTTCATATACTGGGGGCCCGGGAGATAAAATTTTGGTGTCATTGTCACCAATTTTTATGTCTGAGGTAGACTAGACACTATTTGACTGTAAATGCCTGTTAATATGATTAACAGTGCCTATCCTCACCTTCTCATGGAGAAGGTGTAGCATTTAATTAGAAGATAAAATATACATCCATAGGATCAAACTGTCTATGGTCTTTACCATAAGAAAAAAGAAAAAGTGAAAGTTAGAAGATAAATTACAATTCCCCAGCATCTATTTTTTGTTGCCAAAAAATAGTCGCGCCTTTAATGCTGTTTGTCGCTGAGGTCTTGTGTCTGTCAATGTTGTAGTAGGATGCGTTACCACTCCTACTGTCAAAAGAATAGTTACTGGAAGTTCAGTGTCTCCAGTTGTTACTGTCAGTGGAGAAGGTTCTCCAAAGCCATTGTTTTGGGTCCAGACTCTAAAGGGTACAAAGAGAAATGTCTCTTGTTGTGTCACCCGTTGAAGTCCTTAATTTGACTACTCTTGTTACCCCGTCTGCCCTGGTCTGAGTTCTGAAACTCTAGCCAGAGGCCAGTCAGTATTGTCTTGGAGTACTGTCATGTATGAGAACAAGGTCCCCTACCTTATTGTGTCAGACCAATCCTTCTTAGTCATTTGTTTATGTCTCTCCCTTAGACCCATCAAGTACTCAGTTTTCCACTGTTTAATAAAAATGAGCTTTAACTCTAGTTTAAGTGTTGTAACTTAGTCTGGAGTTCATCGTGTCGTTGAGTCCCAGTTTGGGTCTTCTGAAGAGTCTATATTGTAGTCCGGCAGGAGACTAACTTGTTCTCCCCGAATCAAATGATTTGGAGTTAATGGTTCCGGGTCATTAATGTTTGTCACTCACATAAGTGAGTGGTCTATTGTTAATGATGTTCTCAATCTCAGCCAGGAGAGTGAGCAACTCAAATAAGTGTTATCTGTTTTTTACAATTGCTTTCTTCAAGCAATTCTTTACTGTTTGTATATTTCTCTCCCGATAGAACCATAGCAAGGAGAGGCAACTGGAATATACTTCCACTTTATGTTTGAATTTTTTTATATATAATGTGTGAGTTCATCGCTTAAACAAGTCGTTGGATGACTTGTTCACCAGCCTTGAAATATGAAGCATTGTCAGTCCAAACTGTCTTGGGTACTGAATGTCGTGCACAAGAATCTCTTAAAGACAGCAACAAAAAGATTCTGCTGTAAGGTCTCCACAACATCCAGATAAACAGCTTCGTGAGGCAGCACATGTAAACAGTACAATGTACATTTTTTGTTCAGGTCACCCACCCCTACAGTCAATGCTCCTGTATAGTCAATGCTACAGTCTCAAAGGGTCTGTTGAGAGTAACTCTCTCTCTGGCAAAGCAGGAGGATTTGGTTTGTTTCCTATAGGGCCTAGCATGAATATGCCTACATGGACACACTCACTCAGGACTGTTTTAACAGTGATCCTTCCCTTGGGTATCCAATAAGTTTTTCTTAATGTAGTTAGTGTCTGTGGTACCCCCATATGATATACATCATTGTGTGTTTTTTCTGATGATTAATGTTGTCAAATAGCTAAATCTAGGTAAAAGGATTGGATGTTTGCTTTTGTATGCAGTTTTGATTTGTCTCTTCTCCCTTTACACCTTAGAAGGCCTTTCCTCATCTCTGAACAAGTTAGATCCACAACTACTGATGGTACAGGTTCTTTTGTTTGTTTCCCATTAGTCAAGAATTCTAACTCTTTATTGTACTCTTTTTGTTGTGCATGGCCTATCCAGTATTTGGTTGCAACTTCTGTATAAATTATGATTGTTTTTATTTAGCTGTTTGTTAATTGTAGTTAAACAGTTGTGAGCAAACCCTCAACAGTAGGCTGTTACCCTGACAAGTTTACTGAAGTCAGAATAACGTTCATAATAGTGATTGGTTCAACCTTTTCATTTGAAAAAGATTAAATTTAGTGTCAAGTTAACTTGTTCCACAGGCCATTGGTCTGTATTACAGAGCCACTTAGGTCCCTAAACCAGTTTTTGTTTGACTTCAACAACTTGTAGGATAAACCTCTAGTCAGAAAGTCTGCTGGATTTTGTTTAGTTGGAACATAGTGAAAGTTTACTTGTAGGCTTTCATTAGCTTCAGCTATTTCTTTTAGCCTATTTCTTACAAAGATATTCTTACTATTAATGCTATCATTCCGTATCCAGGCAAGACAAATCTGACTGTAAGCAGATGTGGATATCAGTTATGTTCACATCATGGTAAGCATCCTTAGCAATGAAATGGTTTTTAATGGCTAATGCAGAAGCCAATATATTCCAATTGAGGTATGGTTCGGGTAGGTTTGAGAGGGTGCAACTTTCCCTTTTGCATAATTAGATGACTTTCGGTAGGACTTACAAGATACGCACAGCACCCATAAGCTTGTGTGCTTGCATCAGCAAACACATGAAGTCTCTGGGGCTTATCCCTAAACCCACAGCACCTTTGAATTTTAATGTTCTGCAACTTTTGTTAAATCAGCAGCTAACTTCTTCCAAGATTTTGATTTCATTTGTTATTGGATCATCCCACCCAACATTTGTCCTCCAATTTCTTGGAGGAGAATCTTTGATTTTATTGTTGAAGGAGGAATAGACCCATAGGATCAAAAATTTTGGAAGCCTCTGATAATATTTTGTCTTTTAGTATATTTGCTTCCTCATCAAGTTTAAAACCTTTAGTACAGATTGAATCATGATTGTTAGAAGTTGCATCCAAATACCAGTTCATACCTAAAGTTTTAACTCTGTCTGATGGCTCAGTAAGACCATTATTATCCTTTAAAATCTTTTGTTTAAATCCTCATCATTGAAAATCCACTCTCTAAGTTCAAAGTTACCTGTTGCATAATGTTTTGAGAGTGTTCATAGACTTCAGATAATTCAGATTTTGTTGTTGTTGCAGCCCATTAGATTGTCTACGTAAAAATGTTCCTTAAGGAAGTTCAATGTTAAAGAGTTTATTAAACTGGTTCAAATGATGTCCAATTGTCAATGCTAATAGGCTAGGTGAGCAATTGGCTCCAAACAACACAACATTAAATCTATAGGTTATGAACCCTTATTCAAATCAAATGGATCCTTGAACCATAAGAACCTAAGTTGGTTCTTATCATATTCATTTTTAAAGATTTATTCTCAAAAATGCCTTTGAAATGTCACTTTTGTACGGCATATTTATCTAACCTGAACCTCAGTAAGATCTTCACAAGGTCAGAAATGAGATTAGGACCCTCAATCAGGCAATCATTCAAACTGTGTTTTATCACGTCTTTGAGGCTACAGTATATACTACTCTGAGTTTTGTTGTTGGGGCATCTTGTCGATAAACCCCCCTGGGTTAAAATAATGACAACCATCTTTTTTAAAAGGTTATTTGTTACTTCTTCAATGAAGCCTTCTCTGTAGCTGTTCTTTTGAAGACATCATTATATGTTTGAATATTATTATCTTGTTGAGTTTTTTCACTTTATATAAATGTCCTTTAGCTACTTTGAGATTGTCTCTTAAAGTTGGACAATTTATTTTCCAAGGTAACTCAATAAAATAACTATTGTCTTTGCACTGAATGGTGTCTTCAAATCTTTCTACCATTAACTGATCTTCTGAAGTTTGATTTGTGTCATGTATACCCACAGATCCTAGCAACCATAAAGTTTGAATTGCCTCATCCAGAGTTTCATTTGATAGTGATGAATTAATGTTCTCAGTTGAGATAATATTATTCAAAGTGTTGCTATTCTTACAGGTGTTATGTAGGACTGAGTTGAGGCACATAGTATTTGTTAGTCATGAACTGTTTTGGTTTAGGTCTAGGTTGTATTTGGATAGGTCACCCAAAGGGGCTATCCCTGATGGAGTCTGAATAGCTATACCATTACCTATCTTCACTATGCCCTTATGAATAAGATTAATATAATCTGCCCCATTAACATTTCAATGTTAGCTACTGTGTTTGTTAGTGATATGTCTATCAGCTATTTTGTAGTGTTTTCCCAAATGATTTATGGTTTGTTCTAGTTTGGGTATAAACAGTTTGTTTTGTCCTACGTTAGAAATAATACTGCTTCAATTTTCTCTAATTTATTTTCTAAATGTAGTTCCAGGTCAATTGTCTTATAGCTATTTTGTCCGAGTTATCCTTAACAAAGGATGCAATATTGAGGTTTTGTTCATTCGGGTTTGGTGTCAAACCCAATTTTATTAACTACATTTTGTGAAACAAATGTTTGTTGAGAACAACAGTCTATAAGACATCTCACTGGAGTGGTGCTACCCTCACTATTCACTAAGTCCAAAGTAAATAGTTGGTAAAAGAATCTCAGTGTTTCTTGTTACGTTGTTTGAACAAACAGAATGTCCCATGAAAGTTGGCATTTTCTTGATTACCTTTGTTTGGTGGAGGTATCTTTTGAGTTGAGTACTATTGTTTGGACACTTTGGTGAATCACACATTGATGAGAACATGTCGTAAACTTTTACAAAATTTACACTTGAATCTAACCTAGATTTACAGTCTTTCTTATAATGTCCCTGGCCAGCAGTACACTTTTACATAGGTTCAACTGTTCACATCTTTTAGCTCTTTGGTTAAAGTCTGAATATTTGTCACACCCAGTACTACTGTGTTCATTACTTGCACAAAATTTGCAATGTAGTGTGTAAGTTGGCAGCAGCAGTTACATTAAAGTTCTGTAATGTAGGTGTTCGTGTATTACAGTTGGTCACATTTGATTCTACAGTATCAAGTTTGTCTGTTTGGCTGTAGCTAGTTGGTCTCTGGGAACAGTCTTTGGTTTATCCATAGTCTGGGTCTTATTTTGTGTTGGAATATTCTCAATGTAATTAGTTAGGATATTGGGAAAGTGTTTTCTGATATCTTCAAGATTAGGATAATTTTCTCCCGTCTTTAGAACTAAAATATCTTTAACCCTCAAAGGAAGGCACCTAAGAACTATGCCTTGTATAATCCAAGATGAAGCTTTAATATCTATCTCACTGCTAACCAGTTGTCCTATAATAGCTTCTAATTTTGTATAAAAATTTTCCATATCACTATGGTTATCTTTTATGGGTGCAAAATCAAAAATTTGTTCTAGCAAACAATCAAAAACACTTACCGGTGCGTTGAATTAGGTATTCCTTGAAGCCTACCGTTTTATTCCTGTGTCCCACAACAGCCTACCTAACTCTCTCTTACATACCAATTTAGAAGCTATAGACATTACCCCTAACTATACTTAAGTACGAAACAACTTCCTACCCGATTTGTTACCTTAGATTCATCACCTAATTTTACTCAGCACCAAAGATTATGTCAGATCGGAAAAAAAATGTCTAGGCCAGACCGAAGCAATACGAACAGCCCGTTCGTTGTTTATGGCTTCGTCTTGCCATTCCGCTTAGATTTAGTGATATATTTACTCTTTAGTGACTTTTAGACTATATACTCATATATATACATACACGTCACCTCACTCCTCCCCTACAAGTTTAGTCTGTCAGGGGGATGAGGGACCCTAGACGACCTGCGGAGCGGGGTGATGTAGTAGTAGGATCAGGTGCAACCTGTATAGGCGGGCAAGTTGAACCATTTTCCGGAGGATCAGTTCTCTCTTCCGGAAGACTCTGGTCCTTCTGCACTTCCCGTTCCCAATCTGGTCCTGATGGCGTTTAATAGAACGACCATCTTCTAGTTGGACTTGAAGGAAACAGGGCCCGTTCTCTCCTGCACAGTTGCAGGAACCCATTTTGGTCCAGCCCCATAGTTGCGAATCACAACTGGATCATTAGGTTTCGCTTCTAGAACTCTCCCTCTTTTAGTGTCGTGGTACAACTTCTGTTTTTCCTGATGGCGTAAAACTCGTTGTTGTAACATTTCGTTTGGACGTAACAAATCAAAAACTGAACGAATTCCCCGGCCAATCAGAAGTTTAGAGGGAGACACCCCTGTCGTGGTGTGTGGTGTTATTCGATATTTAAAAAAATTTATCCAACACCACTTGCATTTCCTCCCCACGAGAATGACGCAAGGCCGACTTGAAAGTACGGACCATGTTTTCCGCGAGACCGTTAGTAGACGGGTGGAAAACACTAGACCGGACATGTCTAATGCCATTTAGGTGGACGAAGGAACGAAATTCCTCACTGGTAAAACAAGTACCATTGTCGGAAACCAGGACTACGGGTAAACCCCATCGAGCGAAAACTGAACGGAGTAAGCGAATCGTTACACCCGAAGTCGTGGAAGTGGTTGGAAAAATTTCCACCCACTTAGAGTAGGCGTCCACCATGACTAGGAATAAATATTATTTATAGGACCTGCATAGTCAACATGGATCCTATGCCACGGTATAGTAGGCCATTCCCAAGGATGAAGTGGACTTTTCCTTGGGAGATCTCTGTTCTCTAGACAGCTTTGACAGGAACGAACCAATGATTCGAGTTCTCCATCTAAACCAGGCCACCAGAAATAAGCTCTCGCCAGCTCTTTCATTTTTGTTGCGCCCATGTGTTCAGCGTGAAGTTCCTTCACTAAATTCGACCTGCCTTTATTTGGAATAATCACTCTGTGGCCCCATAAGAGACAGCCATTTTGAATAGAGAGGCCAGACTGACGCTGAATAAAAGGCTGTAATTCACTCTCAACCTTAGTAGGCCAACCAACTGAGCAGAAATGGATGACCCTAGACAGAATAGGGTCTGATTTTGTCCACTGCTCTATTTGTACTGCAGATACTGGAGTGGATTCCAAAAACTCCACCAAGTGAACCCATTCTGTAGGTATAGGTACACAATCATTTGGATTTTCTAAGGGCAACCTACTTAGCGCATCAGCCGTACCTAGAAGTTTACCTGACCGATGTACTAAGTCAAATTTATAGGCTTGTAGAATCAGTGCCCATCGTTGAATCCTACCTGAGGCCATAACTGGAATATTTTTATTAGGTGAAAATAAACCTAAAAGAGGCTTATGGTCAGTAATTAGTTTAAATTCATGACCCCATAGATAGAAATGAAATTTTTTTACTGCAAATACTAAGGCTAATGCTTCACGTTCCACTTGTGCATATCGTCTTTCCGTCTCAGTTAGTGTTCTAGAAGCAAAACAGATAGGCCTATCTACACCATCAATGTGGTGAGATAACACTGCCCCAATTCCATAAGAACTGCTGTCTGCTGAAACTACGAGAGGAAGTTTAGGATCATAATGCACTAGGAGAGTGGACTTTAGTAGTACGTACCTCGTTAGTGACCCATGAACACTTTTCTCTCTTTAGCTTAAGTCCAGCATCCCGGAGTCTTTTTAGAACCGTGGTTAATCTAGTTAGGTGTTCTTTTTTAGTCGAACCTGAAATGAGGACATCATCTAGAAAGCAAAGTACCCCTGGAATGTGACCTAGAACTTGGTCCATTGTCCTCTGAAAAATACCTGGAGCCGATGCTATTCCATAGCATAGCCTATTGTACTTATATAGGCCTCGGTGCGTATTTATGATAGTTAATTCTTTAGAGTTTTCATCTAAACTTAGTTGAGCATAGGCTTGGGACATATCGAGTTTTGTGAAATATTTTCCCCCAGCAAGAGAGCTAAATAATTCATCAGGCTTGGGTATAGGATAGCAATCTAGAAGGACGGCTCTATTGCTGTTAAACGGTAATCCCCGCATAACCGCACGGACTTGTCCGGTTTTAGTACAGGAACTACTGGGGCAGCCCACTTAGCGTGTGTGACTGGTTCAATAATTTTATCTTTTAGCAGCCTGTCAATTTCTAAATCTACCTTCTCCCGCAGTGCATGCGCAATTGAACGAGCCTTACAAAATTTCGGAGTTACATTAGGATCTACTTCTATGCAGACCTGATGGCCTTTTAGGTTGCCTACTTCAGGCCCAAAAATAGAAGAAAACTCCCTTAACAATGAGTGTGTTTTTGAAAATCTTATCAAAAACTACCTTGGACATGACCGTCCGGGCAGCACCCGTATCCAATTCTAGAGGAACTGTAATTCCATCTAGGCCTACCTCTACAATATATGGGCCTGTATTTTCCCCACTTTGCTGCTCATAGAATAGGTACTCCACTCCAATGTTCGAAGTATTTCCCTTTTGAGGATTTATACTAGAAATGTTAAAATTAGAATTTTCACCCTTTGTTTTCTTTGAAAAACACACTTTAGCTATGTGGCCTATTTTACTACAGTTTCGGCAAACTGCTTCTTTAAAAGGGCAATCTTTCTTCCAATGGTGTTTTCCACACCCTGTACATGGCTTGGAAGGCTTAGTAGAATTAGTAGGCTTAGTCGTATTCGCCTCATACCTTTTATTTGCCTGTCTAGTAGGCTCGTTAGGTCTGCCAGGCCTAGAAGATTTAAAGCTATTTACGTGTTGGGCTTTACTACTATGATTTCCAAAAGCTCTAACATCTTTAGCAGCTGCTTCTCTAGCCGTAGCTATTTCTACAGCCTGACTAAAAGTTAGGTCCTGTATGGCTAATAGGGCTCTCTGGGTAGACTCCTCTTTGAGACCCATTACAAACCTATCTCTTAGCATTTCATCTAATTTGTCCCCAAATTTACACGTACGGCTATGGCTTTTTATTCCTGCAACAAACTCTGCAATGCTTTCATTTCCCGTCTGATGCCTTGAATAAAATTTGAAACGTTCATAGATGAGAACTACTCGGGGTTTGTAGTGATCGGTTAGGGCCTGTACCAATTCATTATAGGTGCAAGTTTCCGGTGCTTTAGGAGAAACTAGGTCCATAACTAAACCAAACGTTTTAGGGCCTATTATAGTTAAAAAGGTAGGTACTTTCTTAGCATCCGGAATGGAATTTGCCTCGAAAAACAACCTCACCCTAGTGGCATAAGCTTCGAAGTCCTCCCCATTGTCTTCGTAGGGGCTTATATGGCCAATCACCGACATGCTAGAGCAAAATCGAATTAGACCAACTCACGTGAAGTAGGTTAGGTTAGGTTTAAATTTGGTCTAGTTACTGAATAGTGAATTTTATTAGAGTTAGGGCTGAATAGTGAATTGTATTAGAGTTAGGGCTGAGTAGGAATTAGTTTTAGAGTTAGGGCTGAGTAGGAATTAGTTTTAGAGTTAGGGCTGAGTAGGAATTAGTTTTAGAATTAGGGCGGCGGGACCTACGCTATAGTACGGTAGCTTCCCCACACAAACAAACCAAATCGGACGACCCACTAGTCTGCATCCAATTTTCCAAACAACCACTTGAACCCAATAAGCCAAATTAACCCAATAAGCCAAATTAACCCAATGAGCCAAATTTAACCCAATGAACAAAATTTAACCAAATGAGCCAAATCCCATCCTCGTCGCCAAATGTGATAGCGTGGGTAGACACCCAGTTAGGTTACTTAGGTTCTAGCAAACAATCAAAAACACTTACCGGTGCGTTGAATTAGGTATTCCTTGAAGCCTACCGTTTTATTCCTGTGTCCCACAACAGCCTACCTAACTCTCTCTTACATTACCAATTTAGAAGCTATAGACATTACCCCTAACTATACTTAAGTACGAACAACTTCCTACCCGATTTGTTACCTTAGATTCATCACCTAATTTTACTCAGCACCAAAGATTATGTCAGATCGGAAAAAACATGTCTAGGCCAGACCGAAGCAATACGAACAGCCCGTTCGTTGTTTATGGCTTCGTCTTGCCATTCCGCTTAGATTTAGTGATATTTACTCTTTAGTGACTTTTAGACTATATACATATATATACATACACGTCACCTCAAATAGCTACTTCATATGAATTCCCTACGGCTGGTAAATAGGCTATCAGGTTATAGGCTGGGCCTTTAAGGAAACTAGTTAAGTAGCTAAACGTTTCAACAGTTGAAATATAAGGTTTATTACCTATTAAACTCTCAAATTTGTCAATGAAAGATGGGAATTGTACCGTGTCCCCTTCAAATGTTGGTACTAGCAAAATGGGTAACTGAGCCCTCAATTCTTGTGACTCAGGATTTAGCATGCCACTTAAATTTTGTTGAAGGTTAGCTCTACTTTGATTAAAATCAGAATTAGGTTTATTTGGTGTTAAGTCAGTCAAACGAGACCGTAGTCTCCTTATTTGCTGTTCAATTGAGATTACCTGATCATCATTATCAGCGTAAAGGTCTATCAATTGTTCTTCAGCCATTTCGGATTCAACTAACTCTGAAATACTCTCATCAATGGCTATTATTTCCTTCTTTTTAGTTTCCAATTTAAGAATTACACACTCTAAATCTTCCTTACCTGGTTGTGTAATATTGTTAAAAGTGTTCACAGCCTTTTTAACAGCACCCAACTTTGCCCCCTTTTCTTTTTTAACTTTTTCAATTCCGCACTGTCCATGTTTAAGTCAAAATTGTTTAACTGGGGATCGTAATGAAATAGAGGACAAGAAGAAATTACCAGAGAAGAGAGAGCACAGACAAAACAGTCAAGTTTAAATTTGGTTTAATCCCCACCAAGTACTTATGTGTCACTCAGGTCTAAGCTTATAAGAGAATGAGACTCCTTAAATGTAAATGTTTCCTAGTTAGGCCCTAGGTTGTAGACCTAATTAGGCTTGATTAGGTTAGGCTTAGGCTAGACCATTTAGCCTAATTCTGCAATTTTTGTTAAGTAAGGTTAAGGTTTGTAAATTCCCCACACACGGACCACCAATGTGAAAAATGCTCTGTATGAATTGGTCCACAATTAACCCACCCCTTATTTCTCCAGTCTAACTATAGAGTAGATCAAGTCTAGCCTAGAGGGGTCAGCCTAGAGATTCCGGAAATGGTCCAGAGCGGGCAGATAAATTGAGGTCCACAGTAGGATTCCTCACCAAACTAGGTTAGGGCAATCTACCTTTACCTTTGTTAAGCTATGAGTTGATGCTGGGTCTTAGGCCACAATGTAGGCCTAAGTTGTCTGACCCAGCTTAATTTAATGAGTCTTCTAAGTTAGAAGTTAGAAGATCCAACTGGGCTAAAAACACAATTAGTCACTTACTGCTAGTTATTAGAGAGTCTCTTTTCTCCTTCCTGTATAATTGTCGAGAGCGTACTTGCTGGTGGGGATCTTTCTTCGGTGTCTGTTGTTGTCCCTTCTCCAGTTCCGTCCTCTCGCCCCGTTCTTCGTTTTCGTTCTCCTTTGTTCTCCTTTTAGCGGGGCTTTTTCCACCAGCGTCGTGTTGGTTTTTTTTCCTCGGTTGGTTGAGCGGTAATGTATATCTATTACCGAGCACGCTCTTGTCACACAGTATATAAATACTAGTGTGGAGAATAACTCTGGTGAGCAACCAATTGGTTTCATCCACCCAGTTATTGACATAAAAGGAATTTAATAATTGTTAGATTAACTACCTACCTACTCAGTGAACTATTTTCGTTACCTCCCAACTACACACTCATCAGTTTTCCATAATGCCAAAATTGTTCAGGATTATCTAAATGGACGTTTTCCAAATCGTTGGATCGGACGCGGAAGCAACAGACCTTGGCCAGCGAGATCACCAGATTTAACCCCTTTAGATTTCTTTGCATGGGGCTTTATCAAATCGCACGTCTATCAGACGAAGATTACGAGTCTTGAAAATTTACGTACACGTATACGAACTGCTGCAGATAACATAACCCCGCAAATGCTCCAGAATGTGTTTAGAAATGCTGCGGAACAATTTGAGCTGTGCAGGGATACTGATGGGCGTCACGTCGAATCCTACTCTTAATTATTTAATAAATGTTACCACTTTATCATTTTATGATTGAATTCCATATAATTTCCAAGTGCTTCACAAAAATAGATCCTGACTTTATGTACACCCTGTACTTCATTATTTACTCTACTTTCTGCCCTCTATTGCATTTATCTTTACTCTCTTTACTCATTTCCATAATACTCTATAAATTCATGGTAGCCACGCCGAGACTATGAAAGCCGTTACAACACAAAGGGGGAGGGGGGGGGGGGTTCATTAACACTCTTTTTAAACGCTTGTTAACACTTTATTTAATTCCCAAAATGCTTTAAGTAATTTGAGGGGATGCGAGTAGGAAATTTTACTATAATATTTTACGTCAGAGAGAGGCACAAAACAATTAATTTAATTTTAAGATTACATGGCCCCAACTTTACGCTTATCGCGCTGCCGAATGACTGACTCTTTTTGGGGGTAGTCCGCTCTCTGGGCCTCTGTTCAGGATTGCCAACTCTTCCAATTTTATACAATTACAATCTAACATACTTTATCGTAATTTCACAATTATTAGTAAATAGTTTATATTAAACATTATAATCTTAACTAAACAAAAATTAATATTCTTAACTAGGCATTACTACATGTAACGGTTTTATTGAATAATTTTTCGTGCTTTAAAGAGTTTACTGTAACGTCGTTTTATTGATTCCTTGTACAGAATAATATATTTTATTTGGTTGGGTGATTGTATGGTTCAGCAGGGCGGCACTGGCGCTTGTCTGAAGTGTACGGCCCAGCAACAGAGCTGACCTAGACTGGAGTGGGTGCCCGGATCCATTTAGCATACTGTGGCACTTATCTTGATGCAGTGGCTGTCACTGGCGCGTGCCCGGATCCAATTAGCATACTGTGGCACTTAGCTTGAGGCACTGGCTGCCTAAGCCAACTGGCTGCTTAGGGGCACTATAAGAGGAGGGTCTTTGCGCGGCGGATCCATATGAGCTCGGCAGTCCGCCGAGCAAAGACGCTCCTCTTCCTCTCTTGCTATCTCTTTCTGCTCCTTTGAGGGGTGAGGAAACCCCTTCCTCCCCAAAGAGGCGCCCTTAGGATGGGCATGCCCCTTTGGGGGTTTCAGCTTGGGGGAGAACTCCGCCTCCAAGTTGCATACCCCTTACAATCCTATTTTGGGGTTGGCAGCAAAGGTTAGCACTCCCCTTTGGGGGGATCAGCTTGGGGGATAACTCCAGGTTGCATACCCCTTGCAGTCCCATTTCGGGGCTGGCAACAAAGGGGGTGCCTTGGCAACGAGGGGGCGGGGTGGCACTCTTGCAACAAAAGGGGGGTGGGGTAGCATTCTTGCAACAAAGGGGGTGGGGTGGCACTCTTGCACCATTACGTAATATTGTGCAATTGCAACTTGCACTCCATCTTTTTGCGGCCATACTACTAACGTATATGATAAAGAGCATCATTTTCAGCATGCAAAGCTTTGACGAATTGCTTAATAAGACCAAGCTTGATATGCAGCGGGGTATGAAAATTTTGTCTGTTGGAACAAGGGCTTCGTTAAGAACTGTGTTTGTCTGGATTAAGCTCATTTTTCACGGGCCATTCCTTTCTGACAAAGTGCTCACCATCTGCTCTGCTGTCCCAAAGGCAGAGGAAACACGAATATTTAGTGTAACTGCCCTGTAGTCCAAGCAGGAATCCTAGCATTTTGAAGTCTCCACATACATCCCATCTACGTTCACTGTAATTTATTTTGTCTAGCAACTGCTTTACATTTTCATATTCTTCCTTCATTTCAACCGAATGAGCCACAGGAATAGATGGAAACATGTTTCCATTATGTAGTAGGACGCCTTTTAAACTTCTAGTTGAACTGTCAATAAACAAACGCCAATCAGCAGGGCTGTATTCAATTCCTATCTCAGCAAAAAGGCCATTCACATCACAGCAGCAGCAAAGAGAGCTCGATGCAAAACAGGAGTAGAAAGAAACGTATCTCAAATGCCTATTCATGTAGAGCAGGGGTGGGGAAACTTTTCAGTACCAAGGGCGAAAATCGATAACATAAACACCTCCGCGGGCGTCTGGCAAATTTTAAGCTTATATACAGCGTGTCCCAAAGAAATGTATACCCACTTTGTTCGATAATACCAGCTATGAGGATAATAAATATATTACTTTTTATATGTTTTTTAATAAAGAATTTTCTCCTGAATCTAAATATGTAATTACTTTTATTAAAAATTGAAGAACAAAAAAGTTACAGATGTTTAAATTATAATTATTATTTTCGAGACTTCATGTGCGATATTTTCTAATATTTTAACCGACTGTTTTGAGATACTTAGTATGTTTAGTGTTGATATTGAAGCATAAATGTTGTAATTATTAGTTAATTCAAAAAATTTACAAATTCCATGGTTAAATGACACTTTATCTAAGATGTTCGACGTCTTCCAGAACGTTGTTTTTGTAAGTTTTGCACAGTGCCGTCGGTTTCAAACTTATCTCATATACGTGCAAAAATATTAGAAAATATCGCACATGAAGTCTCGAAAATAATAATTATAATTTAAACATCTGTAACTTTTTTGTTTTTCAATTTTTAATAAAAATAATTACATATTTAGATTCAGGAGAAAATTCTTTATTAAAAAACATATAAAAAGTAATATATTTATTATCCTCATAGCTGGTATTATCGAACAAAGTGGGTATACATTTCTTTGGGACACGGTGTATATAAGATGTATTTTAAAAAGCTATTTGCTGGGCTGTAAATAAATAATTTTTAGTAAATAATAAATACCTAAGCGGGTGAATTGAAATTAGCTCGTGGGCGAAATTTCGCCCGCGAGGGTTTCCCCACCCCTGATGTAGAGAGATATCTTGACACTCGGGTCCAAAAGATTCCACTCTTTAAGGGGGGACGTCATAATTTCTGCATTGGTTTTCGTAAGGTTCATATCCTTGATTAGGTCGTCTATGTCTTTCTGGTTGGGGAAATGGGATGACGTATTGGAGCTTGCCTCGAAGTCAACATCATCATCTTCATTGGAGGATATTAAAGGCGTTTCTTCTATTTCCTTCATAGTGGGTAGGCATGGAACATTCAATTATTTAGCAAAAATAAAATAGAAGGAAAATAAATTTTTTCCAAAACTTGCGTTTTATATATAGTTAGTGTCACACGAGTTTGGACTTTATATGCCAAAATGAATATAAAATATATATATATATATATGAAAAATTATTTCACGAAAGTGACACGTGAAAAGTATTTATGATGAATAAAACCACGAAGGAAAAAAGAAACACAAAGGGGTGCTCAAGCGCTTTCGTCTAATGACATCCTCAGGAACACTGGAGTGAAAGGACAGATCAAGGCAATATATAGGTTACAAAAATAAACATACATACATACATATTCATATATATATATATACATATATATATATAAATATAAATACATATACATATATATAGTAAGCATAGAAAAAATTGTGGGAGGAGCCAACATTTATATGGGAGATTGACACTTTTAGCACTTCAGCCGACATTCAATATAAATTCAAATGGCTTGTTTATGAAACAGGTCACAAAAGAATAAAGAAATAAACATAAATATAAATATAAATTGAGAAAAAAATTAATTACAAAATAGTGCCTTAGTGATATATATGTCACAGCCTAAATAATCATAAAGAAATAAACAGGCAAATAAAAAAACCACAAATATATATACATACATATATATATATATATATAAAAAGACACTTTTAGCACTTTGGCCGACCTTCAATATAAATTCAAATGGCTTGTTTATGGAACAGGTCACAAAAGAATAAAGAAATAAAAATAAATATAAATATTGTAAGTGGAGTCTACAAATTCAAGCTCAAAAGGGAAGTTTTACAATCAATTTAATAGATGATGCCAAATTGATATATATGTCACAAAGAAATAAAGAAATAAACAAAAAAAAAAATTAATTATTAAAAAAATAATAAAAAATAATAATAATAAATTGAAAGATAAATTTTAAGAGAGGCACACCAATTTATAAGGGAAAAATTACCACATATGCATATTATAGTCACAAACGAATAAAAAAGTACAAGTAAATATAAATTGGAAAACAAAATGATGCCTAGATGATATAAAAGAACAATAAAATATATATACAACATATATACGGTATATATACGAAATATAAACGCAATATATACAGAATATATATATATATATATATATGCATAAGGGAAAAAAATTACCAAATTTGTTTTTATAATTATTGTCTGAAAAAACGGTAGGTCGCAAAAGAATAAAGAAATAAAAATAAATATAAATTGAAAAAATTACAAATAATACACGTACACATGTATACCCGCATAACCAAATATATATACATATACACACATATATACAAACACACACACACACACATATATATATATACACATACAAGCTTGACCTTCGCGAAATGAGAAATCATCGCGCAGACCCTTTGTGAGGTTGTAAGGTAAGGTAAGGTACATACACATATATATATATATATATATACATTTAACTGCATACATACATACATACATACATACATATACACACATACATACATACATATACACACATATACATACAAACACATTTAACTGCAATGACCACACACATACTCACATACACATACATACATACACATACACGCATACAGCAAAAAATTGAAAAATAAAATTGTAAGAGAAACAAAAGACAAAAACAAATTTTTTACCAAAGATTTAACAACCTGCCCTTTTTGTTTAAATCCATTCTGAAGGAATTCAGAGCAACGGGATAGAGTTGAAACAGACCTTTACTCATGTTAAGGTTATTTGTAAGTTGAATTATAGCCGACTCAAGAATATTTCTATTAAATGTTGCTAGAGTGAAACAAAACTGAAACATTATTCCAATCAATACAATGGGATAACTCTGACAAATGGACAAAAAGGGCACTGGACAACTGTCCCGTTCTAACGGAATATGATGCTGTTTTACACGCGTTTGCAAATCCTTTCCCGTCTGACCTATGTAAAAGGAATCACATTGCTTACACCCAATTTTATAGATAATGCCTAAATTATTGGTAGGGCTATTTTTACTATGATGTTTTTCACAATATTGTTATATGAAAAAACTACACTGATATCCAAAAGTTTAGGTACATTAGCAATGCCTAAGAAGCCCGGGAAAAATTTTAGTACTTCCATTTTTCCCGGGCTTCTTAGGCATTGCTAATGTACTTAAACTTTTGGATATCAGTGTAGTTTTTTCATATAACAATATTGTGAAAAACATCATAGTAAAAAATAGCCCTACCAATAATTTAGGCATTATCTATAAAATTGGGTGTAAGCAATGTGATTCCTTTTACATTGGTCAGACGGGAAAGGATTTGCAAACGCGTGTAAAACAGCATCAATATTCCGTTAGAACGGGACAGTTGTCCAGTGCCCTTTTTGTCCATTTGTCAGAGTTATCCCATTGTATTGATTGGAATAATGTTTCAGATTTGTTTCACTCTAGCAACATTGTTAATAGAAATATTCTTGAGTCGGCTATAATTCAACTTACAAAATAACCTTAACATGAGTAAAGGTCTGTTTCAACTCGATCCCGTTGCTCTGAATTCCTTCAGAATGGATTTAAACAAAAAGGGCAGGTTGTTAAATCTTTGGTAAAAAATTTGTTTTTGTCTTTTGTTTCTCTTACAATTTATTTTTCAATTTTTTGCTGTATGCGTGTATGTGTATGTATGTATGTGTATGTGAGTATGTGTGTGGTCATTGCAGTTAAATGTGTTTGTATGTATATGTGTGTATATGTATGTATGTATGTGTGTATATGTATGTATGTATGTATGTATGTATGCAGTTAAATGTATAATATATATTATATATGTGTATGTACCTTACCTTACCTTACAACCTCACAAAGGGTCTGCGCGATGATTTCTCATTTCGCGAAGGTCAAGCTTGTATGTGTATATATATATATGTGTGTGTGTGTGTGTGTTTGTATATATGTGTGTATATGTATATATATTTGGTTATGCGGGTATACATGTGTACGTGTATTATTTGTAATTTTTTCAATTTATATTTATTTTTATTTCTTTATTCTTTTGCGACCTACCGTTTTTTCAGACAATAATTATAAAAACAAATTTGGTAATTTTTTTCCCTTATGCATATATATATATATATATATATATATATATATATATTCTGTATATATTGCGTTTATTTTCGTATATATACCGTATATATGTTGTATATATATTTTATTGTTCTTTATATATCATCTAGGCATCATTTTGTTTTCCAATTTATATTTACTTGTACTTTTTTATTCGTTTGTGACTATAATATGCATATGTGGTAATTTTTCCCTTATAAATTGGTGTGCCTCTCTTAAAATTTATCTTTCAATTTATTATTATTATTTTTTATTATTTTTTTAATAATTAATTTTTTTTTTGGTTTATTTCTTTATTTCTTTGTGACATATATATCAATTTGGCATCATCTATTAAATTGATTGTAAAACTTCCCTTTTGAGCTTGAATTTGTAGACTCCACTTACAATATTTATATTTATTTTTATTTCTTATTCTTTTGTGACCTGTTCCATAAACAAGCCATTTGAATTTATATTGAAGGTCGGCCAAAGTGCTAAAAGTGTCTTTTATATATATATATATATGTATGTATATATATTTGTGGTTTTTTATTTGCCTGTTTATTTCTTTATGATTATTTATGCTGTGACATATATATCACTAAGGCACTATTTTGTAATTAATTTTTTTCTCAATTTATATTTATATTATGTTTATTTCTTTATTCTTTTGTGACCTGTTTCATAAACAAGCCATTTGAATTTATATGAATGTCGGCTGAAGTGCTAAAAGTGTCAATCTCCCATATAAATGTTGGCTCCTCCCACAATTTTTTCTATGCTTACTATATATATGTATGTATTTATATTTATATATATATGTATATATAATATATGAATATGTATGTATGTATGTTTATTTTTGTAACCTATATATTGCCTTGATCTGTCCTTTCACTCCAGTGTTCCTGAGGATGTCATTAGACGAAAGCGCTTGAGCACCCCTTTGTGTTTCTTTTTTCCTTCGTGGTTTTATTCATCATATATATATATATATATAATGATTCTTGTATTCATATATATAAAATGTTATAATGTTTCAGACCAACAAAGACCCGAGGATCCACTCATGGCTGGCTGGTCTACCTAACTGTGGTTGTAGTTGTATTGCGCATTAAGGTAGGTTGATTTTGGAACTGTGATCTTGGACTAGTCTAGATAGAAAGGTATTAATGTATAACAAACGTTGCACCAACTCATATTTGTGAAAATGATTGTATTTTTTGAGGATTGTTAATTATTTTTAAGTTGTAAAATTGCCGAATTTTACGCGTAAAATCGCGCGCGCGACATTCGCGCAATGTAAACAAACAAAATATCGGACCTTATTTCATCAAAATAATCAATTAAAATTCGGCTTTTTTAACAAAACGATGCTTGAAACTTATTGTAAATGCATTATAGATGTTTATTAGTGTATTATTTTGTATTTTTTAATGATATTTACCTATAAAATGTGTATTAAATTAAGTTATTTTATGATGCGTTCATTTAATTGTGTTTATTTTCAGATATTTCATAAAAATGGGTAAAAAACGGAAGTCTGCAGTGTTAACTCGAAGTGATAGTGCCAAAATATTCAGTGGCCAGCCTTCCCCTTTGGATAAAACAGAGCCTCCTATCCTCCGCCAAGTTATTCAGTACAGTTATTTCCTCCAAAACAGCCAGCCGGACTTGAAAAACTATGATATTGCTAAAATGATAGCAAAGGATGTGATTGAGATCTGGCAGGCAGTGAACCCGCGGCTGCCCCTGTATGAGGAATATTATGTAGTGAAATTGGTGGATAAAGTGTGCTTCAAGAAAGCAAAAGAGAGAAACAGTTAATTTCTTTCTACAGTCCAGGAGCAGAATCTGGAGGAAAAGCTGGATAAACTTTTTGACATTTCTGCTTGCACCTGTAAGCTACCTGTTCGTCCCTGTGGTGACAATGCTGTGAAGTGCAAGAAAGAAAATTGTCAAACACAGCACATAATCTGCACTTGTCCTCCCAGTAAGAAGGTAATGCTATTATTTTTTTAACTTTTAACTGGCCTAACTTAGTGCGATTAGGTGCCTTTTAAATGGAAGGAAATTCAATGCTTGTAATTGAAAAATATCCGCATTTTCCTCCTGTAATCTTCCTTCCCCCCCACCCCTGGTAATAGAAATTATTAATACATTTTTTTTCAGGATTTTCTCTCTTATTTTAGATCCGCTATTTAATATACTTTAATATTTCAGGTTCCAGTAGAGGAGAGGGAATACTTGAGAGATCAGAGGGCCAAAATAGGACCCAAGGGCTCTTTCCAGCTGGGATCTGTGGATAAAGCTGCTGTGAAGAGAGACCAGAGGGCTGCAGCTGAAGCAGAAAGATTACAGAGCCAGATTCAACAGCAGCAGGAAGTGGATTTGGCCACTTTTGCCTCCACAAGATATTTCTTTTGAATCCAGCTCAGGAGAATCAGGAGGTAACATATTTTTTTCTTATATCTTATCCCATTTTTACCCAAATTTATCTCTACTTTTTGTCCCTATTTCCCCCATTTTCGCTTTTGTAATTTATTCTTATTTCCGCCCATTTTCGTCGACTTTTACCCATATTTTTCCCCTATTTTCCCCCATTTTCGCTTTAGTAATTTATTTTTTATTTTCATTTCAGCCATCTGGTGGTGAAGCTGAAGAGTTCAAGCCAAGGAGGCACCTAAGTGGAGGTTACAGCTTTTTGAAAAACCCCAGATATGCCATGGAACTGATCAGGGGTGATGTTTCTTCCAATCTTGGGGCAAGTCTTGCTAATGCCTTCCTCCTGGGCTTACAAGCTATGGACCTGCTTAAGCCTGGCCTTGATGTGAAACAGATAATAGTTGATAAATCGAAAATGGACAGGGAAAAGGCTAGAATGAAAGTGAAAAGTGATGAAAAGCACAATGAGGGTCTGGAAAAGTTAGTCTGTATTGGGGTTGATGGGAAAGTTGACAAGGACATTTTGCTGTACAGAGAAGTTAAGGATGAAAATGGGGAGACTAAGCTGAAGAAAGGAAAGGGACAAGAGCACCATTTGACTTTCACAAAGGAGCCGGGAACTGAAAGTGGAACATATCTTACTCACAGAGTCATCCCAATTAAAGGTACGACTGGAGTTCTTCTTGGTGAAGAGTTGCTAGTGTCTTGGAGGAGTTTAACAGTGTTCATACCCTGAAAGCTGTCCTCCTTGACAACACAAATACAAACACTGGCTGGGAGGGAGGCCTTGTAACAGCTCTGGAAAATAAAATTGAGCGGAAATTGCACACCATTGGCTGTTCACTCCATCAGAATGAGCTTCCTTTCAGAGCTGTTTTCAAGCATCTTGATGGCAGTACCAAAAGTCCCACTGCTTTCACTGGTCCACTGGGAAAACTGTGAAATTGACTACCAAGATCTGCCACAAGTGGAATTCACCAAACTCAGTGGTCCCCTGGATGACATGGAATTTGCTGAGGAGACACTGAATGATCTCAGTAGCGACCAGAGGCTTCTTTTGGAGTATGTGCTTGGAATTTCCAGGGGCAAAGTCAACCCAAGATTTGCTGCCTGGAAAATTGAACCATTAAACCATGCAAGATGGTTGACTTTGGCAATTAGATTGGTGTGTCTGTGGACCAGAGGTGCTTACCCTCCAGAACTACAGGATAAGCTTTACCAGGCCATCAAGTTCATTGTGGAAGTGTATGCAGTCAGTTGGTTTGAGATCAAAAGGGACAGCAAGTTCCACAATCAGCAGCTGTACATCTTCAACATGATCCAGAGGATCAAGCAGCAGTCTGAAGAAATCCAGGGTGTTGCTTTCAAGAACCTGAAGTACAATGCTTTTGCCTTGCTGCCCGAGAATGTGCTGTACTCCATGAAGAAGTCTGATGACTTGGAAGTGAGAGAAGCTGCTCTCAAGAAAATTCTGTCCATCAGGTAAGCATTTATCAATTTAAAAAAATGTGAAAAAAAATTTGATTATGGGGATTTATTTAATAAAAAAAAGGCCCGAGTTCTATAAATCCCCATAATCGAATTTTTTTTCACATTTTCTTATCCCAATTCCCCCCTCCCTCTGATAATGGAAATAATCTTACCTTCTTTCTGAAAAAAAATTCGATTATGGGGATTTATAGAACTCGGGGTTTTTTTTTTTTTTTTTTTTTTTAGCATCAGCAATTCTGAGACTAATAGGGATTAAATCTTAAACTGGAATAAAAAATAAATTAATTATTATTCTTTCAGAAGTGGGAAGCCAACCAAGAGGAGGCTGAAGATCACAGCCATCAACATTGAAGCTACCCACTGGTCAGAACTAATCAACCTTTCTCAAAGTGGCATCTGTGAACCTGCTCTCACAGAAGACTTTTCTGACCAGGAGCTTCAAGAAGCATTGCTGAATGGCACCAAGCTGGAGCTGCCTGATCTGCCTTCACATTCTCAGTGTGTTGAAAGGGCCGTGAAGCTGACATCTGAAGCTTCCCACACTGTTTATGGACTCGAATCAAGGTACAAACACATTCTGGCCAAAGCCCTAAGCCGCCAGAGGAGGCCTTCCTTTGCTTCTAAGGGCTCTTACAGTGAAAATGATGATGATCTTGGGATGTAAATGTGTCTATTTGACTCTGTACATGTTTTTTTTACTTTTTTTCCAATAAAATTCTAACTTTTTTCAGGATTTTTTTTTATGAAAATAGCATGATTTTTTTCGGCCGAAAATTGCGAAAATGCGATATTTTTCGGTACGATTTTTTGACGATTTTTGAAACGGTTAAAGTTAGGGATCCGAAATTTTTTGTCAGTTATCATCATATTAAGCCCTGACTATCTCGACTAGTCCAAAGTCGATATCTAAAAAAATGCGGAAAATCAACCTACCTTATTGCGCATGTCCTCCGTGGTAGCGGAGGGGACCTACAATTTTACGTGGGTTCCGAACCACAAAAACCTTAATTTTACTACCTCAAACTATACCCAATTTATCAACATATGCGTCTAATCGATATATATATATATATATAATATATATATTATATATATATATATATATATAATGCAAACCACAAGGAAAAAGAAAAATGATTCCAAGGCCTTTCGTGTTATTTAGAAGTACACCTCGTCAGGGAAATGTACTTCTGAATACTCGAAAGGACTTGGAATCATTTTTCTTTTGGATTTGCATCATTATTAATTTCACGTTTAATTGCGAAACTATATATATATATATAATACACACACACACACACACACACACACTAGCCGGCACCCGCAAAGCATTTGCGGTCAAATAAATATCTATTACATTACTTTTTTTAAATACAGGATTTCTAGTTATTCCTTCACCAGACTAACAGAATCAAAACTTCTCTTGAAAAAGCTACATAAAGTTGTCCATGCGTGAAAATAGGCTTAGGAATATAAATAAAACATCTGTTGTGAAATTAGTATCTTTATCAAGGTAGCCCAAGAACAATGCAGCAGAATTATGAAGACGCTATGGCAATTATCATATAAGAAAATTTGGAAAACCGGATCTATTTGTTTACTTTCAATCCAAGATTGACTGAAATCGCTTGAAGCATTGAAATAAATTTATCAAAAACCAGAACATAGGCCAGATATTGTTGCAAATTTTTCACATGAAACTGAAGGTGCTTCATGATTAACAATAAAACAATCACTCAGCAAAGTGCATTTCTGTATCATAGTTCATGTACTTTCCAATTTCAGCTGGCGGGACCCGCCAAAATATGACGGGTTGAAGTTTCCCACATGCCCCACACTAACGAAAAAAATAAATATCCTTAAGATCCTCCCAGAACAGAGACGAACGGCGTAAGAATGCTCTCCCCATGTTCAGCGGTTTCAGAAAAAAAGCAAGCCAAGAAAAAAGGACAAATTGCATATTATTATTATTATTATAGATGTATATATACGCCCGTATGTTACTCCAAACCAACGGTTCTGAACCTTTTTCTTCTATACCCCTTCAACTCTTGCAAGGGATTTTCTGGATTTTCGAGAGGCATAGAAGATTCTTATCGTGACTCGTGGCCGTTTTGTTAATTGTATATAAAATTAAAAGGGTTAGATTTTCAGAACCCTGTCGCGTAACCCTTAAGATTCCCTCGCGTACCACAGGTTCAGAACCACTGCTCTAAACCTGTTAGAACTTTTTCCTTCAATTTGTTGGCACTAACTACAAAAATTTAAAATGGAGTTTTTTTTTCTTGTTAAAATGGTTTGAAACTTGTTAACCTTCCTTACGTTACACTATTTTTTCTGCAGAATTGTGGTTTTGATACATACCAACGTTGGAAATATAATAATCAATATGCAAGAAAATAGAACGATGGGGTTACTTCTTCACCGTAACATCCAAGGTCATGTGACGGAAGGGACCTACAGCTTTACGTGGATCCGAACCACGGGTCGCTATGTAATCTGGGCGCAAATGACGGTCCCCCATCCAACTCCTCTCCCACCCAATGTCGCTTAACTTTGCTGTATCGAGGGGAAG
Source organism: Bathynomus jamesi (assembly GCA_023014485.1). Lineage (NCBI taxonomy): Eukaryota > Metazoa > Arthropoda > Malacostraca > Isopoda > Cirolanidae > Bathynomus > Bathynomus jamesi. The sequence continues at coordinate 51,851 of JAJOZX010000026.1, read as the reverse complement.
TGGGGTTACGACATTGGCTACGATTCAATACGTGCGATATATTGTCGGCGTGTAGCGCTGGAACCGCCTAAGTGCTCATTCGGTAGTAATTCAGTTTCTCATTGGTTTTTTCTTTATCGAACACGTTTTTTTTTTTTTGTAAAGATTTCACCGACACAAACTCCCAACTACTTTCGCAGCAAAAGGTTATTTGCCTTCAGTCCTAAAATATACGTTGTACATGGTCTTGTAATAACTTTGAATAGTAGAAAATGGGGTCGTGATTAAAAAGAAATAGATACCAAAAACAAAATGACCTGGTATTCATTAATAATGAGTCGAAGTAAAAAGGCATAGCAAAATTTCTGTTTAGCTCATTCCTAACACTAAGAAAGAGTAGGTTACAAGCGAGTTCAGAACTACAAATGGATTTTGCACCAACTTCAAAATTTAAAGTATTACCAAACGAATACTTTGAAGAAATCTAAGTCTCAAACCAACTCATTCGTAATTATGCCAAGATCTGTACGGCCTTTTGTTTTATGGTGCAAACACAGAAAGAATAACTCCATTATGCGTAGTTCTGGTACACAAAGCGAACAATGGTGTAAAAAAGTATACTTCTTAACTCTTAAGTAAAAATAAAACATCCATACTGAAATATTTATTACTAATTCATAATAAAGTTGAGTAAAATTTATCACAATGAGGCACAAATCTACTCTCCATCACCCATAAAGAGAACTAAAGCACAAAATAATATAATCTGAATCTCCCCATGAAGTTTAATTTTCAAGCAACTTCATCCCGTGATTGGGTTTCTGAAGACTGCCATCATACCTCTTAAGACAGTAAGACACACACATTTGTTGCCTTAAGGCTTTAAGATATTAAACCTTTTAAGGAGTAACGCTTCAACTGCTGGATGAGATGCATTTAATTTTTACATTTAGAGATTAATAGTAGGAATCAAATAAAATAGTGTGAATTAAGTACGCGAGAAGAGAAATCTACAGTTTACTGAAGGTGAAGTTTAAACGCATCTCGGTAATATCCAGCAGTGAAATTAACCTCAGCAACCTTGAGCTCCCACGTCTTCACCAGATTGCTTCGTAATGGTCAAGGTTGTAAACACCTGAAAAGATAACGTAAAATCAAAGAAAAAGTAAATTTGCAATATCATACTAATTAGATCTACATACACGAAATAGGCTTAATATCTGTAAGCCAAGCTACTATGCAATTTCAATATCCTTTATTTTCAATGACTTCTAGTCAGACATTCCATAATTAATTTTGTATTTGGTAGTTAATTATATAGAACCCATCTGTAAACTACAGATCCTAGTTAACCGCCTTAAATGCTTTTAAGGTCCAAAAATGTATTTCCAATGCGTTAATTGAATAGAACTAGATTTTTCATTTTGTTTCAATGCCATCGATCTGCGAATTTTCTCGGCCTACCTCAGCACAAGTTGGGTGAATTCCTATCAAGTTATCAAAGTCAGCCTTCGTGGCTTTGAGCTTAAGGGCGATGCTGAATCCCTGAGTTACTTCTCCTGCATTTGGTCCCAAGTAATGGAAGCCTACTACGTACTCGTCCTATTTGGAGAAGAAAGTAAGTTTACCCATACTTCTTCCAGATTCTTGAAGGACAACTCGAACATCTTAAGTCTGAACAATTAATTTTCAACGTTATAACTTCCAGAAGCCTCATTTTCAGTTAAGAATAATAATAAAAAAAGTGCGTTGAAGAACGAAGGAATGTAATTCTTCTTTAGTGTAAATCCATAACTTGGTTTTTCATTTCAATTATTTGACAGACCACACAGACAAATTATTCTCAAACAATGAAGAGGTACGAGTAAATATTTATGAATATTTATGAATATTTATGAAATCTAAAAAAGTCGTCAATGGGGCTGAATTCAACACATTTTAATATGAATAACTTCGAAATTACTGAGAACTAAATTCATAATCCACGATGCTGTTGTCCAATCATTGTGAAAGTACACAAATTATCTTTGCAACTTCTCTCTCAAATAAAAATATTAGGAAACGAGGTACACATACCGTTTCTGCGTCATCTGTGAGAGAAACTAATAAAGTTTCACATAACCTCACACACATTCAACATGGGCACCATATGATTTGTCACACGTAAGACGTCCAAATGACGTTCTATCTCCATCCATGTACGCTGCAACATTTCAAAGTCAACTTTTGCAACAGCAGCAGCAATTCTGGTTTTTAAATCGTCGATGTTGGCCACTGGAGTTGTGTACACGCAGTCTTTTGCATAACCCTGTGACTTTTTTATGGGGTTATATCTGGTGATCTGGCCGGCCAAGAGATGGAACCCCGGCCAATTCACCTATTTGGGAAATGCATGTTAAAGGAATTTCGTGGGGGCCCATCTCTTGGCCGGCCAGATCACCAGACATAACACCCTGTGACTTTTTTCTATGGGGTTATGTAAAAGACTACGTGTACACAACTCCAGTCGCCAACATTGACGATTTAAAGACCAGAATTGCTGCTGCTGTTGCAAGAGTTGACGTTGAAATGTTACAGTGTGCATGGATAGAGATAGAATGTTGTTTGGACGTCTTATGTGTGATAAATGGTGCCCATGTTAAATGTGTTTGAGGTTATGTGAAACTTTTTACTTTCTCTCACAGATGGCGCAAAAACGGTGTGTACCTCGTTTCCTAATATTTTTATTTGAGAGAGAAGTTGCAAAGATAATTTGTGTACACCCTGTATAATTCAAAATCTACAGCAAGATGTACGCGGAGAAAATCTTTTTGCAATAATTAAATTCATCATCAATCGTTCAGCGTGTTAGTATGTACGCGTCTACATAAGCGGGTTATGAAACTATTAATACTGATATCTTGGTCAGTACCAAGTTCGGTGCCATGGAAACTAATTTTACATCAGAATAACTTACGCCATCTTTATTATGGGCGATGAGTTTAGCGTAGCAATCGTTCTCCGGCCGATGCGGAACCGTGAACTCCAAGGGCCAAAAGTTAGAATGGTAAACGTTAACGTTCTTTTCTCCGTAGGTGGCAATTGCTGCTTCCTCCGATTTGCCGCAACTCCCGTATTCAATAGGAGTGAAGACTGTGGTGGGCACGTTCGAGTAATCCATTAGATCCTTTCCATTACCGAATAAACGCTGCAGAAAAGGGAAAAAATATTTGCTCAAGTCGAGATCTTCAAAAGATTCACATCAAAGGCCTGTCACCAACCTAAAAATGATTCACAATGATTACAGCCTAAATGAATGCTTGAAGGGTTACATAGTTCATATATACAACAAAGGAAGGAATTGCAACACTATACTCAATTTTCAATCGAGAACATCTAACAATTCAACCTAGTTTAAATCCTTCAGAAAGATATGCAAGAAAAAAGTACGAGGAAAGAGGGTTATAAACTTCGTATGTAAGGAGTGTTTAATTTCATACGTTAGAGTCCAGGGGTTCCCAAACTTTTACCACCAAGGACCCCTAAATATTAATTCCGTACGGACATAGACCCCCCCCCCCCAAAAAAAATTATGAATTCAGTTACAAACTATAGTATATTTCATAAACATAGATAGCTTTTAAATTAATGTAAAATTAAACATTCTACGCTCATTAAACCAGTTTAATAAACACACCGAATGTCTAGTGTGAAATGGAAATTTATTTTAATATAGTTAATGTTACTATTTTTCCAAAAGCTGAGAGACCCCCTGGAAGCTTCCTACAGACCCCTGGGGGTCTGTACAGACCACTTTGGGAATCCCTGCGTTAGACAACGGCTTAAATCTATCATTTCTTTATACGGTATTTCCTGTCGAATAATAATAATAATAATAATAATAATAATAATAATAATAATAATAATAATAATAATAAACGTGGAGAAGCCTTAAAATATTTAGATTTAAATTACCCTGGCCAAAAGTTTTCCGGCTTGAACAGCGACCGGAGTGAGTTCTAAACCGCCTTCAATCACGTCCCCGACAGCAAACACATTCGCTAGGGAAGAAACTTCGCCTCTATCCACGAATATTTTTCCACTTCTGTCAAAAGAATGGAAGTTTAAAAAATAACCTTATCGACATTGACATTCCAAACCCTCTCAGCGAAACCTCCAAGATTTAATTTTAAATTTTCGCTTTAATTCGTGCTGGCTTAAAAATAAAATCTACTTCTATTTCTTTCCCATTGTACCAATTTCATTTCAAATTACGTAAGAAATGCAATATTTCTCTTCTAAACTTCGGTTTTCGTATTTATGAGCTTGTCGATTATATATAAGTGGCGTACGGTGGGTGTGTCCACAGGGTAAGCGGTAATTGCAAATAAATAAATAAAATATATATATATATTTTTTTTTTTATTTGGTTGCTTAACTGCCGATTCGTATCTAGAGTGGTACATATCTTGGCGAGACAGAAGGTGTGTAATGACGCTGGGGTGGGGGTATTAGACTGAGGGAGCGAGAAGGTTCAGTTATTGAATATGTGGGAGGGGGGTTATGAATTTAGATGCGATGAAGTAATTGGGAGCGGGTGAGGGATGAGAAAATCGCATCCGTTGAGAAGTGGGGGCCTTCAGTGAGTATGGACTGGAGACGTGCGGACGTGGGGATGCGGGACAGGTAGGGGAAACAGCTGTGGCGGAGGCCAGACGACAGATTCGGGCATTCGACCAGGAGATGGACGACGACAGTGACGGAGGTATGGCAGGTGGGGCAGAGCGGGGCTGGCAATTTAGCCATAAGGTGATCGTGTGTGCTTCGTGTGTACCCTAGGCGGAGACAGGCTAGAACTACCTCTTTATTACGGGACCTATGGAACGAGGAAGCCCAGTAGCCAAGTTGAGGTTTTATTCGCTGGAATTTGTTTTGTACAGCCTGGTCCTGGTCCCACTCCCGCTGCCAGATGGAATGGAAGTAGGAGCGGAGAGTCGGTGAAAAATCCGTGAAAGGGAGGGGCCGGGCGAAGACTGGCGATGAGCAAGCGGATTTCGCCTTACGGTCCGCCTCCTCATTACCCCGGATACCGACATGTGCCGGGACCCAGCAGAAGGTGACCGTCTTGTGTTGGGATGCCGTTAAGGAGTGGAAGGTTTGTTGGATAGTGCGGAGAAGTGGGTGAGGGGGTTAATTTTTTTCAAGGGAAAGTAGTGCGCTTTGGGAATCTGTGTAGATGACATAGTAGTTGGCGGATTGGGTGCTTATAATGTCGAGGGCTTCCAAAATAGCCAAGAGTTCAGCCGAAAAGACAGAGGCTTCACGGGGAAGGGGAACGACTCTAGAGAGCGGTTGGGTCGCCATCACCGCTGAGGTAGCCGCACCAATCTCTGATCGGGAACCATCCGTATCTACAGGGTGTCCCACAAGTCCGGCATCATAGGAGAAATTCATATTTTTCTATTTCTACAAACCATAATTCATATTTTCTCTTTCTAAAGGCCATATGCTCGGGATGCCAATTTCCCGTCCACCATTCTGTTCAGTGACGAGGCTGTTTCTTATGGAAATGGTGAGGTAAATCGACAGAACACCGCTACTGGTCTCAAAACAACCCTCACTGGTATACTTCTTCAAAGGAACAAGGTGCATCTCGGGTGATGGTTAGTGACGTAAAAAAAACCCGTTTTTTTTGTCGTTTTTTTTTGTTTTTTTAATAATTAATATAGATATTGCCAATTTAATTATAAGGTATACTTTTGCAATGATATATATTATAAAAATAAATAAATAAATAATAAAATAGGCCATATGGTACCAGTATAGAATGTCCTTTTCAGCCTATTTACAGAAAAAACTGGCCTCTTTCTTGCACTGAAAGTCTTGTATCTTGAGATCCATTAAACTTGCAAGAACACTGGCTGGGAGCTGACTGCCCATTGTCCAACCTTCCCAGGACTCTCCCATCCATGCCTCGGATTTTGAATCTCCCACTTAACTATCCTTTAGACCCGCGATGACATATTCTCCCCCCCCCACGAGACCATCCATATATATATATACATACACATACACCCATATACTGTACATATATACCAATATATACATAAATACTTATATACACATTTATATCTATTGTATACCCCATACACATGCATACATCCAGAATTCCAGATACATACGCATGCATACTCACATATATACCTACACAAACTCATACACCTCTATTTCGCCCTTTCATTACCTCCGAGATCATTTAGCACATACAGTAATATCCATACAGCCAAAAGAAACCAATTAAGCACAGACAGAGCAGCAAAGCTAGTATTTATATCCCAAAATGCAAAATTCCAAGAAAGTGAAGTAAAACATGGTGCTACATTGGCTTCGTCAACATCCAAATCTGCAATAAATACCAGTACCTGTGATATTGAAACTATTTGCTTTAATCAATCTAGTGATAATGATTCTTCAATGGAAATAGAATCAGATAATGAAAGTTAAACAGCATTAGGTTAACACAAAGGTTAAAGAAAGAGATGAATATTTATATTTTTTTTATTTTTCTATTTGGAATATATATATATATACTGGTATTCTTGCCAATCACAATTATATCTATTGTTTTATACCAGTATTATGGATATTATACCAGTACCTGTGATATTGAAACTAGCATATATGCTCTACCCAATCTAGTGATGATTCTTCCATGGAAATGTAGGTTAACAAAAAGGTTCAAAAAAAGGTGAATATTTTCCTTTTCTATCTGGAATATATATACTGGTACTCTTGCCAATCACAATTATGTATATTGTTTGAAACGAGGAAGAATGTTTTATGTTCTAGTTAAAAAATATATATACATATAAAAAATGAGGGTTTGTTTTTCCTTTCTATTATATACTTTTTGCATGATTCAATTTTTCTAAAAGATGACTATATAGTATATATACTAGGTATAACCGTATAAGCATGGTAGTATAGTAAATTATAGGTAATACTAATATACTTATTAGATTAAAGGAAAAAAAATATGGAATAAGTTTAAAACAATAAAAAACAAAAAAACAAAAAAAACAGACTACCTTCGTTTTAAACAAAAAAAACGACAAAAAAAACAAAAAAAACGACACAATAAAAAACGACTCACATCACTAGTGATGGTATGGTGTGGCATTTGGAAGGATCGCATCATAGGCCCCCTCTTTTTCGATGAACATGTCACTGGAGGCACCTACCTACGTATGCTCAAGGAAGAAGCATTTCCCAGTGTCTTGAACGAAGAAGGAAATTTCCCAACATGGTTCCAGCAAGACGGCGCTCCTGCACATTACAGCACCCAAGTAAGGGAATACCTGTACCAATAATTCCCTGGTCATTAGATAGGACGTCGAGGGCCTGTGGAATGGCCAACTAGAAGCCCGGATCTCACGCCACTAGATTTTTATCTCTGGGGCCACTTGAAAGGGCTGGTATACGCAGAGAAAATTAGAAGTGTTGAACATTTGCGGCAGCGCATTATTGGGGCATGGAACACCATTACTCCTGACATCAATCACCGTGTGCTTGCTGACTGGGTATCACGTCTGAATTTGTGTATTGAAAACAATGGTGGACATATTGAGCACGTTCTTTAAATAAAAGCTTTTGTTTTGCCTTTTTTTATTATTTTTCCTATGATGCCGGACTTATGGGACACCCTGTAGATGGGAACAGTGTTTAGGTATCGAGTCACGTGTTTCTGGAAAAGCGACTTATGGGTAATTCCAGGACAAATAGACAAATGAAAGTGCCAAATGTACACTCCATCTCCAAAATTCATGAAACTTGGTGTGAGGGTTGGTTTTGGTCCAAATTACAAAAATCTGAATTTTTTTGAAAATTGGTCAAGTTGGTCAAATTTTATGGCTTGACCAAATTTTGGTCAAATGAAAAAACCAACAATTTTCAAACGTAAATATCTCAGCTGCTAATTGTGGTAGCGTAATAAGTCTTAAATGATAAAATATGTAAAATTAACTGTAATTTCTAAATATGTATCATTTTTTTAGGGTAACAAAAATAAAATTATGATTTTTTGGAAAAAATGTAATTTTTTTTTTTTGCGATTTGGCAGCGAAGATATCATTTTTCGAAAAAAAGACCAAGAAAAAATGTTTATTTGATGTATGTACACCATAATAAGTAATAAAAAGTCAGCTTATAGTTTATTATAAGGCTCAAAACTGAGTTTGAAATTAAGTAATAAATTTTTTTTCAGACGACGAAGATTTATTACAGACTTGTTGGTCCAAAAAAAGATAATTTTCAAATCATATAAAATATACATGTAGATAAACCAAAGGAAAAAAATCTTAAAATATATGTACAATGTACATACATAACCTCTCTTATATTTAGGGACAGAATATATTGACAATAATAATGTTTAATTTATAAAGCGCTTATCAAGTATAAAATACTCTTCCTAATACTACACGTACACAAGTCTTTGAGAATGAATTAAGAGAGAGTATTCTCATCCAGTGAATCCAAATTTTAGACACTAATATATAATAATAAGAAAAAAGAATTTGAAAAGATTTTTATAACTATTAAGTAGATACACAAATCTTAGATAAAATTTTAGAAATATTATATAGACAATCTTAAATAGTATACATTCGATAGAATTTATTTTATCTTTGAAAAGTTATTTAATTCTTGAAGCGGAAAAATGTATTGTATTTTTGTTCCTCCTCGTAAACTTGCTTCAATACTCCCAAATATATTTTCTGTTGGAACGTGACAATCATCATCTTGCGCAGGAAAAATGTATGAGGGACATACGCCCGAAGGATGGAGAAATTTTATCAGAAAATCATCATATTCACAGTCAAAGGACTGGACTAATCCGAGCCATAGTTTATTTTCATACATACAACCCACAAAGGAGCCTGTTTCAATTTCGCGTTGAGAGACAGTATTATGTTCTTGATCCGAAGCAGAAACTCTAATGAGCTCTCTTATTTCGACTGACTGTGCACTCTGAGAGTGGATAAACCTTCAACGAATTCTTGGAAATTGGGACGAAGCGATGTAATTGTTCAGCACCTTTGATAGAAGTAATAGGTTCACTCAGACGTTTTTGCAAAGAAAGCTCTACATCTACAACTTCTGCCTCAGAGACGTAAAAAAAGTCAATAGCGGTTAGGAATTCTTGAGAGCAGAAATTGTAGAAGTCCTCAGCTGTTAAGATTTGATGGTCGAGAGGCCGTCGTAAGCTCTCTCTGGCAACTGCTCTTTTTACCGTTCCGCCAATACCGTCGCAGGCATTCTTCCCGTGGGATGTCGTGAAAAAATTCCACTCAGCATGAATTTTGAAGTCTTCGAAATGATGGCATAAATTTAGAAAATTTGTTTTATTCTTATACTGAGCCGAGCATCCATCTGTGAAATAATGAATTTTAGTTAGGTTTGAATTTTGTTGTTGGATGCACAGGATTAACTTTTTGAGAAAACTATGAACCAGAATTGTATCATGCCTGCGACGGTTTGAAACGAAGCAGTAACTTGCAAATTAGTTTTCCTGCATTGTTTTTGGAATAATAAACGAATGGGTGCACTGTACATTGCGAGTTCTCCCAATGAAACCCCTGGGCACAATCTTGTACGATGAATGAGAAGTTTTCCGCGAAATCGCCCACCAAAACACCTTCATTTTCGGGCAGAGTTTCTTTTAGATTTTTGAAGTAACTCGACTGACATTTTATTCGTGAAGTGGTGTCTTGTCAGTTGTGCAATTTTTTGGTGAGCGATTCCACGTATTCCTGGAGTTTCGGTGATATCTTTTAACATACAGTGATCGACGGACACCCATTGTTTATATTTTATCTCTTCCATTGCCATGAAGTCCAAACTTTCCAAATAATTTTTGATTCCGTCCTCTCGCGGGCATCTTTTGCATCGGTGCATCATACAATCTTCATTGTCCATGCCGCAGATGGATAAAGACATTAATTTTTTGTAGTCTAAATCTTTAATGCCTAACGCTGATATTTGTAGTTTCAGATTTTGGTGATGCGTACATACGCAGACACTGAGTTCCGCTTTGTCCCGCAAGCACGCACCACGACGGTCGAAGATGTGCAAAGGTACTAAAGCCTATTTTGGGATTTTCATCATTTTTTGCATATTCAGCATATAACTCTTTCAAGTTACACAATACCAGTCTTTTTTGTTTTTTTATTTTTTCACCCTCTTCATTTATTGCAAACTTATAATCTTTGATTCCCGGGCACATCCTACTATATTCGTCATTTTCATAAAACTCCTGAATGATTTTTTTCATTTCAGCTGTGACGACCTTCCCTTTCGTCATGTTTGGAATGTTAGGAAGAATCCCAAACTGTTTTTGAAGATTGCGGCTCTTACGCACCATATACTTTGTTGCTCCAAAGAAGTCAGCAGTTTTTTCAATGGGATAGGGATACAATGATAGTATTTGTAACCTAAGATTGCGATCGTTACTTGCTTGAAATTTCTCCTTTAATTCTTCCATAACCTTTTGATACCTGAAATAGTGTATTTGACACTAAGTTTAATTAGTATACTTTTAATTAAACTTTTCATAAAATATATAGTATATGTATTATATTCTCCGATTATAAAAATGTAAACAGATAAAACTTAATTTAGTATATACTTCGATGACTGAATTAAATTTAATTTAAAATGTCAAATTTCAATAACTATGTCCGAAAAGTAGTCTTGCCTCTCTAAATCATCTTCCAAACAACTTTTTTTGGATGGACCAGCTTCAGAATAGTCAATAGGAGCCCCATAAGCAGCTTCAAAACTTCGTTTAACCTTTTCCGTTGTCGATCTGAATTTCGTAGAAGCCTTTATCTGTTTTTGTCCCGGCTTCAATCCAGCTGTAAAACAAATTCATAAATTTAGGTTGCGTGAAATAATCAAATATCAAATATTTTGTATATACGGTATGTATTCAAGTGCTGATGCTAATATTTAAAAACAGAAAACTACGAATTTGGCATTAAGAAACAAATGTCCTGAACGGAGTCTCTATTGTTTTATTATTTGTTTTAATAGGGCTTTCATCAAATAAAGGCAAAATATTGTCGCTGAGAAAATCTTTATTGAATTGCCTGTCTTGAACGACAAATTCTTCCAATGGTGGTGGATTCGTGGAATCGCTACTGCTTCGCTCCATACATTCGTTAAGTATGTCTGGCTCAGGTATTGGTGCAGGTTCCGGCTCTCTGGATGAACGTTGAACATGTTCTAATACAATTAGCTTCTTTTTAATTGACATAGCAATTGCTGCATAGTAATTGATTTTCTTCCAAAATTCCATAGCTTGCAGCTGCCATGGCAGAGTTTACTTTTTTGATGTTACAGAAAATTCTTCTTGAGTGTTTTTTCATAGGATCGCAACAAAATTTTGTTTTGAGGCATTTTAAGGGTTAGGTAAATTTACGTATACTAGAAAATTAGGTATATACTGAAAATCTGGAAAGAAAGCAAAAAATTGTTAAAATTTGGAGGATTTTTTTTTTAGTTATTTTTTTTTTTCATAATAATCGTCGATAAGCTGACTTTTTATTACTTATTATGGTGTACATTACATCAAATAAACATTTTTTATTCCTGGTCTTTTTTTCGAAAAATGATATTTTCGCTGAATCATAATTTTATTTTTGTTACCCTAAAAAAATGATACATATTTAGAAACTACAGTTAATTTTACATATTTTATCATTTAAATTAAGAGCTGAGATATTTACGTTTGAAAATTATTGGTTTTTTCATTTGACCAAAATTTGGTCAAGCCATAAAATTTGACCAACTTGACCAATTTTCAAAAAAATTCAGAAATTTGTAATTTGGACCTAAACCAACCCTCACACCAAGTTTCATGAATTTTGAAGAGGTTACCGTGTACTTCATTTGTCTATTTCTCATAGAATTACCCTTATATACCGAAGCGGTCGTGGTAGCTTTCGGCAGGGCACATAAGTCCCTGCAAAACTTGATAGGGGCGAGAAGCCAGGGAGGATGGATATGATACGAGATGGGGGTAACCGAGGGAGGGAGCATGTTGGAAAGATCCAGGAAAGAGCGGACCGCTTCCGTGAAGTGCCAGCTCTGACCCTGGGGTGGAGGTTCTAAAATTCCCGCTCACAGAAGTGGCGAGGGCAGCCTCCGCGCGCAAAGGTAGGTCCTCATGAGGAGCAGACCCCGTCGGTGGATGAGGGAGGTAGTTACATTCTGCTTGGAGGCTGGAAGCTGGGAAGGATCGGAAGGCACCGGTGGAGAGGCGGAGGCCCTTGTTGAGAACCGGGTCCAAGATTCGGAGGGAAGTGCTGGAGGCAGATCCGTATACAACACTCCCATAGTCCAGCTTTGACTGGACCACGGAAGTGTAAAGACGGAGGAGCAAGCGTCGGTCAGCGGCCCACGTGGTGTGGGAAAGGTGGTCTAGGAGAGCGAGGGGACGCTGGAGTGTGTGTTTCAGGTGCCTGAGGTGGGGAACCCAGTTGAGCCATCGGTCAAAGGTCATGCCCAGAAACTGCGCGGTGGGCAGGTATGGCTGTGGATCATCATCTGCTGAAGACCACTGGTTTTAGAGGTGGACAGGCGGAAACCAACTGATGTTGCCTACCTCTCCACCCGATGGATGGCGAGCTGAATTTGTCGTTGGACGACCAGCAGTTCCCGCCCCGCAAGCCATATCGCAAGGTCGTCTGCGTAGATGGAGGAACGGACGGTGGGTGGAAGGGATTGTGCTACTGTATTCATGACTAATGAAAAGCATATGACACTGAGGATGCTTCCCTGTGGGACCCCGTCCTCTTGCTCAAAGGTGTCAGAGAGGACCGAGCCCACCCGTACTTGAAAGGTCCGGGAGGAGATGAAGCCCCTGACGAAGGTCGGAAGGGCTCAGACGAAACCCAAGTTTTGGAGCTCACTAAGGATTATACGTCGATGGGTGGTGTCGTAGGCCTTCTGGATGTCGAAGAAAGTGGAGAGGACAAACTGTCCCCTATTGAAGGCGCTCTGAATATCTCGGCTGAGGAACAGGAGGGGGTCTGTAGTGGAGCGAAACTGTCTGAAGCCAGACTGGGTAGCCGGGAAGGAGTCACTGCTTTCAATGAGAAAGGAGAGTCGCGCGGCGATCACTTTCTCAACGATTTTAAAGGCACAGCATGTTAAAGCGATTGGTCTATAATCAGTGGGGTCAAGGGGGTCTTTGCCGGGTTTGGGGATTGGTATTACGTGGGCCTCTTTCCACTGAGAGGGGAAAGTGCCCTCAATCCATATACGGTTGTAGAGATCGAGTAGGAACAGTTGCATAGTAGGATGGATGTGCTGGATCATACTGTAGGGGATGCCGTCCGGGCCGGAGGAAGGAGACCGTCTAGATGCCAGTGCCGCCTGTAGCTTTCGCATGGTGTACAGCCGATTGTAAGAGTTGTCGAGGGATGGTGAGCAGCTCTTGTTAGGGTCCAGCGCGTGGGGGCTGTCTGTGGAGGAGACGGCAGCGAAGGTAGATACGAGAAGATTCGCCACCGACCTAGGGTCATAGAGAAGCCCGTCATTAGTTCGGAGGACCGCGGGTCGAGAAGGAGCATGTAGTCTCTCGACACTCCGCACCTTCTTCCAGATGGTAGCCGATGGTGTGGAGGAGGTGATACCTGATACAAAGGTACGCCAGGAAGCTCGGCGCGCTGTCCTCATCGCACGGCGAGCAACGGCTCTGGCCCGCTCCATCTCCATGCGATGGGCAGGGGTTCGCGTATGATAAAATCGTCGGGTAGCCCTCTTCTTGGCTCGAGTAGCCTCCGCACACTCCGAGTTCCACCAGGGTACACGTCGGGCTCGGGGGTAGGCAGAAGATCGTGGAATGCTGGTGCTTGCTGGTGCTTGCTGCCGCCTCAAAGTATGCAATGCATTCATCAGAGGATGGAAAGTGGGCCGTCGTACAACGTGTGGAAGTGTTGTTCCGGAAAAGTGGCCAATTAGCTCTGGCCGTTATCCACTTCTCCGGTACCTGAACGGTTTGGTCGTGCCAATTTAGTGTGAGGCAAACAGGGAAGTGATCACTGCCGTGGTCATCCCGAAGCACCTGCCAGGTGAAGTCCAAGAGACCGTCTGTCGAGATGAACGATAGATCTATACAGGACGGGTGCATCTAGTGGCGTGGTAGTGCGTGGGAGAGTTCTGTCATGAGGGTAATCAGAGTCGGAGCCACAAAAGTGGAGGTTGTATCACCCCACAAGGGGTGGCGACTATTGAAATCGCCCAAGAGTAGGAAGGGCCTGGGGAGTTGTTGAACAACCTCAACGAGGTCATCGCGGGAGACTTGGGAATGAGGGGGGACGTAGATCGAGCAGACTGTGTATTGCTTGTTCAGGAAAATCCTGGCAGCAACCACCTGTAACGGGGATCTAATAAAGAAATGAAAGGGGACCGTCCGATGGACGAGGATGGCAGCCCCACTTCGTGTGCAGGTAGGAGACGGAGTGGCAGTGCTAAAATATCCAGTAGGGCAGGGCATCGGTCTAGTCCCCAGGATTAGCTCCTGGACACACATACCGGACGAGCAAAGGCAATCGGGGAATTTAGGCCTTCGTAATTTGCGAAGATTCCCCTACAGTTCTATTGTAGGATCGTCGCTTTCGGAGGGTTCATTGTTGGCCGAGGGAGAAGTGGAGAGGGTGAAGGTGCAAGGGAGTTAGGTTGTGGATGGAGATCTACGTCCATGATGGCGGGGGTAAGTCGGGGGCCTGTCGGGTCACCTGCCGTTCACCAAGGAGGGAATCGGCTGACCCGCCAAACCCTTCGGGGACTGTGGATCCCGAGTCGACCGAACGGGACCGGAGACGTGGATCGCGGCAGTCCGGGGATCGTCGCGGGCACAGAGGGTGGGGAGTCTCTAGGCGGAGTTCAGTGGTCGTGCAACGGGGGAGGGTTCCGTTGTCCAAGTTGGCACCTCCCTGTTTATCTGTGGTTTCCCGGAACACCCGGGGTGACGACAGGGGGTACCAGTAAAACTGGGCGGGTGGGGGAGAGGGCAAAGTCTGGACGGTCGATGAGGGAAGAGCCGGGGTATGAGAGGCCGGGTCGGTGGGGGTACAAGGGGATGAGCCATGGTGCTCCCGTGGTGGAGTGGAGAAGATGGCACCAGGGGGGGAAGGGCAGATCCATGAGGCTCGAGGGTGGGGCCGAGGGTACTCTGGTCAAACCATGTAGGCGTGCCAGTGCCACATCCACTGGATCGTCGGATGTGGGGTGATCTGCCCAGTGTCTCGCCCTAGGTGGTGGCTCGTGCACGTCAGCAACTACTGTCAACTTCTGCAGGGGCGAGTGCGAGGGTGAGAGGGTGAGAGGGTCATCGTAGGCGAGGTTAAGGGTGTAGGTGATCAAGTTCTTTTAGATTTAGGAGAAGAGAGGGAGGCTTGTTGGATGGTCGGTGGGTCTGGGGACTCACTCCGGCGTCTCCGCCTCGTTGATTTACCCCAGGCGCTAGGTTTGAGTGTGTCTCGGAGTGTGGTGAACGCGGAGTCCCTGGGAGACGGGAGCCGAGAGTCCCGATGTCTGGGAAGCGTGTAACTTTGGAGATTCACGGTGGGTAGGCGTGGTATGGGGACAGGTGGCAGGTAGTTGCCGGGCCCGGCGTGGGGGCCGATCGGGAAGGGAGATGAGTAGTCGATGGGGGTTTGAGTGGCGGATCCGGACGGCGAGTCGAGGGCTGCAGCATGAGAGACCCCTGGCCTCACCTCCCGACTCCGCACCCTGTCTCGCGCCTCTCGGATGCTAAGCTACCTGCAGGCCCCGAACCTCCTCCTCGAACCTGATGAAGAGGGGTGTGCGCCTTGACAATTGGAGCATTTGGGTGTGTTGGGGCACTTGTCTGGGTGAGTGATTTGTCCGCAACGGACACACAGTTGGTGCGGCTGCCGACAAACTGAGTTAACGTGTCCAAACTTGTTGCATTTAAAGCAACGGGTCGGGTCTGCGATGTATGGGCGGCCTGAAAACTCGCAAGACGTGTGGTCTCCCATACCCCATACAATATGGTCAGGAGGGACTAAGGTAGTGAAGGTAAGAAGTAGACGCGGGGTGGGGGAGGGGGTGCCTCCCTGTCGGGATGTGAAGCGATGGATCTTAGTGACACCCTGGGGTGCGAGGTCCTCCAGGAGCTCGTTCACTGCGATCGACAATAGGCGGGTGGCATAAATAGTGCCCTGACTCTGGTTCAGGCGAGGGTGTGGGGAAACGGACACCGAGCATCCAAGGACCTCTGTGAGGGAGAGTAGGGCTTTCGTCTCTGCAGCTGAGTGATTTTATGAGGAGGGAGCCATCCCTCTGTGGTCGTACATCGTAGCGGCTGGAGTTGCTGTGGGTTCGGATCGCCTGGAATGTCCGTTCAGAATTGGACGGAAGGGACCCAGAGGTAGGCCGGATCACCAAGAATTTGTGGATACTTGGAAGGGATAGGGAGGCTGTAGAATCGAAGTGGACTGGGATGTCCAACGGTCGATAGGATGGCCGTGAATGCCGACTTCCCCGTCCGCCGCGGGGGCCTCTCCGTGGGGAGATGGGCCGACGGCGGGTGAGGGGGGCATACGGGGAGAGCAAGAAGCCAGGTTTTGAGGGCAAGTCTTGGATGAAACTTGACTTACCCGAAGGCGGGTGAGGTGGGCTGGGGCGAGACCCCTGCTCCAGAGAGTAGGTCCAAGGGCATATTCAAGGGACGGACTGGGGTCGGCAACGGAAAAGGAGAGTGCAAGCGTTCCGCTTCCAGAGGGGGGGTCAACCCCATCTGGATGCGGTCTTCCAGTGGTAGAGGACTCGAGGGCCTGGTTGCTCACCACCCGAGTGTTGACAGTAGTAGTAGTCCGAGAATGAGAAGCAGTAGTCGTAAGCCGAGGGGGAGAAGCCATAGCAAACAAAAAGCTTCATCCCCCGCGCGCATCCAGCCACCACCAACTCCAACAAGGGAAAGGCGAATCGTTGGCACACTCGGTCCCACCGCCAATAGATGTCACGCAGGGGAGATACAGCCGTACCCAAAAGGCGGCCACTCTCATCCAACGTGCGGTGAAAGATGGCAGGGACAGGGGTTGGATTTGGTTGAAGAGCGACAAGGGTGCAAGGCAACCACGTCCCACACCCCTAGGAAGGGGTCAAGATCAAGGTCTAAAAACAACGCCAAAAAGGAGAGAGAAGCCAGAAAGAACGGGTGAAAGGAGAAAAAGAAATAGAAGCAGGAGATCAGCCGGGTCCCCAAACGGGTTCAATGGTCCACGAGGGCAGAGAAAGCCCTTACACCGAAGAAAGGTGCATTCCCACATTCGCCACAGAGGGACGCGCCCTATCGCTCCGGACAAAACAAAGGGGGATATATATATATATATATATATATAATAGATATATATTATATATATATATCCCCGCAAGGGGGTTCTAAGCTCGTACTCTTGAGTGCTCTTTGTGCTCGTTTGTACGTGCTTGTTCCTGGAGGCCTTCACGTGCGCCCTCCCGGCCCTAGCACCCAGGATGATGGGGCTCGACCCTGCGTCCTTGTCATCCTTTGGTCTTTTCCACTTCGACTGTCCCCTCTACCCTTTCTTTTTCCTCTGTCTTTCCTCTCACTTTTTCTTTGTTTTTTCCGCCGAGATATGCCCTTTTAAATAGAGGCGAATCGGTTCTTCCCGAACTTAAAAAAAAAATATATATATATATATATATTATATTTTGTATTGGGGCGTTACCGCCATTTCCCGCTATACGCTAGCGGATATCATGGCGAAGCAGAATATGAGAAAGAGAACGGAGACGGGGGAAAGGCACTAGAAGTGGGAGGACCGCGGACAACGGGTTGAGAAGTCACCTAAAGCTCAGAGAGGAGGCGAGATTGGGAGAGGAAAAGGAAAAAGACGGTCAAGCGAGAAGAGAGGCTCTCAGCGAGCATAAGACGTAAACGATCGGGGAAGGGGAAATCAGAGAGGAACGGGAAGGCGCGACGACGTACTGACGACAGGGTGGGGCATTCCACAAGGATGTGAAAGACGGTGAGGGGCGACTGGCAGGAGGCGCAACAAGGAGCCTCCTGCCGGACATAAGATAGCCGTGCGTGAGGCGCGTATGGCCGATGCGAAGCCGCGCAAGGACGATCTCTTCTATGTCGGGAGCGGTGGAAAGAGGACGCCCAATATGACAGGCGGGGGCGGATGGACCAGAGTTTTATATATATATATATATATATATATATATATATATATATATATATATATATATATATCTATCGGGTGAACCAAAAGTAGGTGGACAGTAAATGATAACGTTTATTTTGAGAATAAACGTATACAATTATATTAATTTTTTTGTATACTATAATCAAAATAAAAAAAAAATTAACTTATACCCAATACAATACAAAAGCACTGAAATTTTATCAACGCAGGTGCTCAATTGCTGTCCATCACAATTTACACAGCTTTGAAGTCTACCTTTCACACTTCGACAAACATTTTTTGCACAGTTTCTTTGTGCATTAATTTCTTGAAATGCATCTCTGATGTAATTTTTCAAATCACCAACACTTCGTGGGTTTTTCGACTATAAACTTTGTCCTTGAGTACTCCCCAAAAGAAAAAATCCATTGGGGTAAAGTCAGGTGAACGTGCAGGCTATTCAATTGGACCTCTTCGGCCGATCAATTTCTCAGGAAATGTTTCATCAAGATACTCACGGACTGCTCTTGAATAATGTGGAGGGGCCCCATCTTGTTGGAAATAGAGGTCATGTGAATTAGGCTGTTGTTGTAAGTGTGGAACAACTTCATTCATTAGAATTTCGAGATACTTATCACCTGTGACTGTTCCATCAAAAAAAATTGGTCCTAAAACACCAGAACTTGAAATACCACCCCAAACAGTGACACCAGGCTGGTTTAGTTGCTGCTCTAATGTTAAATGCATGTTCTCACTATACCAGTAAACACAATTATGTCGGTTAACATGACCTGATAATTTGAAAGAAGCCTCATCGGTCCACACAATGTTATCTAAAATTATTGGATTTCCTTCAATTTCGTTCAGCATGATCTCACTAAATTGCAGCCGCCTGTCTGGGTCATCCTCCAATAAGCCATGAATTAGCCGTGGACGATAAGCTTTCAACCCAATAGATTTCAGAATTCGTATAATAGTTATAATGAACACCATAGTTATAATATAATATAACACAAACCCTATTCAACCTACTGTCCACCTACTTTTGGTTCACCGATATATATATATAGGGGGGCCAAAAGTCAACCGACAGTTATTCATTAATAGTTTACTTTCAACTGTCGGGTGACTTTTGGCCCCCCCTGTATATTTTTTTTTCCTTTATTTATTTTACCGCTGATTCGTACCTAGTGTGGTACATATCTCAGCGAGGCAGTGGGTGAGTGGTGTTACTGAGATGGGGATGATATACCAGGGGGGGTGTAGTGTTCAGTTATTGGGGAGTGGGTATGGGGGGCCTGGTCTCAGACCCGTTGAAACAGGTGGGAATAAGTGAGGAAACGGGAAATCGCTTCCTCCGAAAAATGGGTGCCCTCAGCGAGCATGAATTGTAGACGATCGGGTATGGGAATTTCGGGCAAGTGAGGGAAAAATCTACAACGAAGAGCTGACAAGTTTGGACATTCGACCAGTAGATGTACGACAGTGATGGGAGTATGACATGTAGGGCTGAGCGGGGCTGGCGATTTAGCCATTAGGTGACCATGAGTAATGCGTGTGTGTCCTATGCGGAGACGGGCTATAATCACTTCTTTATGTCGGGACCGGTGGAAAGAGGAGGCTCAGTATCCTACTTGCGGTTTGATCTTATGAAGTTTGTTTTGTGTGGCCTGGTCCCATTCCCGTTGCCAGATGGAACGGAAATGGGAGCGGAGAGTCGGGAAGAAGTCGGTGAAAGGAAGAGGCCGGAGGAGGCCGGGAGGCCGGTAGTAAGCAGGCCGACTTTGCCGTGCGGTCCGCCTCCTCGTTACCCTGGATGCCGACATGCGCCTCTAGGTATGGCTCGGTGGAGGAGCGAATTGCACTCTTGCGCTCTCAACCGTACATAGCCAGGTACACCCGGCTCATCTGGTACCGTCCGAAGCCAGGCATCTAGTCTTCTCTTGAAGACTTCAACTTTGACTCCTGTAACGTGTCTGAGGTCCTTTGGAAGCTGGTTGAAAAGTCTTGGCCCCCTGACAACCAAGCTATTTTCCTTCAATGTTGAGGAGGTCCCTTGCCGGGCCTTTAATTTGGGAACACCACACATTCTGCCTTTCCTATTTTCCATTGTTGTTTGAATGGTAATTGAGTTTAGTACCAGTTTTTCGATCATTTTCCATATGCAGATTATGGTGTACCTCTCCTTTCCAGGGAGTACAGATTTAGTTTACTTAGTCTTTCCCAGTAGTTGAGTTCTTTGCAGCCATCAATCTTGGCTGTGAAATGTGTGTGCATTTCTTCCAGTTTATTAGTTTCTTCCTTTTCATATAGGGACGTCAAAACTGAGCAGTATTCAAGTTTTGGTATAATCAGTGCTTTTAGCAGGGGAATCATTCCTGTCTTGTCCCTTCTTTTGAACGTTCTTAGTACCTGTCCCACGACTCTTCTTGCTTTATTTATCGCTATCTGATTGTGTTTCGAATTTCGCATCATATGTCATTATTACCCCCAGATCGATCACTTTCGTGCTTCTCTTAATTTCCCCTCTATCTGGAGCATAATATGCAGTCTGTTTAATTTCCTCTTTTCTCCCATATCTCAAAAGCTGAAATTTCTGTTAAATGACAGGTCTTCTGACCATTTGTATATTTTGTTCGTGTCCCTCTGCAAGGCCTCCACTTCATTTACATCGCTGATTTTTCTGCTCTTTGTATCGTCTGCAAAGGATGTTACTATACTGTTGCTGTTGCTGTTGCTGTTTACCCCGCTGTCTATGTCTGTTAGCATGATAATGAACAGGAGTGGGGACAGTACTGTCCCTTGTGATACTGAGCTGCGTACTTCCGATTTTGATGATGATATACCTTGAGTTTTGACGACCTGTAGACGTTCTCTGAGGAAGTTGTAGATCCATTTTCCCACTCTGCCTGTTATTCCCATATATTTCATTTTATGTGCTATTATACCGTAATCACATTTGTCGAAAGCTTTAGCAAAATATGTATATATGACATCGTAGTTGTCATTGCCTTCAAGTGCATCTAGGATATTGTTGTAGTGTTCTGTTAGTTGTGGATAGGCATGATCTACCTGATCGGAATCCGTGCTGATTTTTGTTGAATTTTTCCAGTGACTCCAAGAAATCATAAATTCTCTCTCTAACTATTCTTTCAAATACTTTGCTTTGGTGAGGTGGACGTCAATGACACTGGTCTATAGTTCTTTGCTCGAGATCTGTCCCCTCCTTTATATATAGGGACAATGTTTGTTCTTTTCAAGATGCTCGGTATTTCCCCAGTGTCTAGGGATCTTCTCCATATCCAGTACAAAAGTGTAGCTATTTCATTTTTACAGTTTGTAATCAATAATGCGTTCCAATTGTCCGGACCTGCAGCTGAATGTAGTTTCATTTGTTCTATAGCTCTCGCTACATCTTCTGGGGTAAAATCAGTCTGTTATACACTCTCCTTGCAATTTCTCTTCAAAGAATGCATCTATGTCAGGTATCGCTTTGTCACTTTTTGAGGTACTGAAAACCGATTCATATTGGGCTCTCAATGTTTCAGATATTTCTTTTGGATCGTCGGTTAGTTCATTATTTCTCTTCCTTTAGGGCCCAATATAGCGGTGCGTGTTTTTGTTTTCCTTTTCGCATAGCGATAGAAGTATTTTGGATTTTCCTTTATTGCTTCTACCGCCTTTTCCTCTTCCCTCTCTGTATGGTCCTTAATCAGGGTTTGTATTTCCCTATCGATACCCTCCAGTTTTTCTTGGTATTACATTCCTGGCATTATTTCCGCAGTTTCCTAACTTCGCCTAAACTCTTTCTTTTGCGGAATAGTCTTCTCTTTTGCCTCTCTAGCCAGCTACTCTTTCCTTTTAGCTGTGATTTCGGAGCATATTTTTCTAACGTTCTCAGCGTTTTTCCTTCCAAGGTTGTTAGCATTTCTTCAGTTTTATTCTCTAAAACTGTTCTCCACTCTATTTGGGCCATGTGCAATCTGATTGCTTCCCAATTTATAGTCTTCGAGTTTAAGTTAAAGGCCCCGAATTTACTTCTTTCCTCAATGTGTGCATTGTCTTTTAATGTTGTCGTCATATTTGTTGATATCTCGATTAAGTTGTGGTCTGAGATAATGGTTGGGGTTATTTTTATTTCAGCAATAAGTTCGTGTTATTCGTGAATAACAGATCCAGGCAGTTATTTTTTTCTGGTATTTTTTGTTATCTCCTGTGTCAGCATAAACTCATTTGTGAGAGCCATCAACATTTTTGCTTGCTCCTGGTCTTCTCTTGTTCCCCCCTTATCCTGGTGTATATATTATATATTCCTATCCACCTTTTTGTATTTAATAAGTGGGAAGTTA
Organism: Bathynomus jamesi; assembly: GCA_023014485.1. Lineage (NCBI taxonomy): Eukaryota > Metazoa > Arthropoda > Malacostraca > Isopoda > Cirolanidae > Bathynomus > Bathynomus jamesi. The sequence goes on along the minus strand of JAJOZX010000026.1, from coordinate 29,299 downwards.
GTCTCCGCAGATCATTATATTGGTGGATGGAGGGTTTATGGCGTTTATTAGCTTTCTGATGTCATCAATGGCCTCGGAGAATTTTTTGGTTGGGTGCTTGGAGGTCTATAGATGCCTATTATATCACGTTTAGTTTTTCTATTTTCACTGCTACGACTTCCACAAAGCGGTTTGATTTACTCATTATAGTCTGTCATATGACCTTCCTGTACATATATAGCACAGCCACCTTTACGTCTCTTTGTTCTATCGCTCTTAGTAAGTTGAAGCCCTTTATATTTATCTCTTATCAATACAATGTTCGCAGTTTTCACAACTTCCTTGCAATCCTTAAGATGAGTTTTTGAGAGGCATGCGAGACATATACATATATACATATATATACATATATATATATATACACACACATTTTTTTTTTTTTTTTTTTTTTTTTAGTTCAGGAAGAACCGATTCGCCTCTATGTAAAGGGCATATCTCAGCGGAAAAACAAAGAAAAAGTGAGAGGAAAGACAGAGGAAAAAGAAAGGGTGGAGGGGACAGTCGAGTGGAAAAAGACCAAGGATGACAAGGACTGCAGGGTCGAGCCCCATCATCCTTGGGTGCTAGGGCCGGGAGGGCGCACGTGAAACCTCCAGGAACAAGCACGTACAAACGAGCACAAAGAGCACGAGCTTAGAACCCCCTTGCGGGGTTATACACACACATATACAAACACACACACACACACACACACACACATACATGTTATGTTATGTTATAATGTTACAGACCAACAAAGACCCTAGGATCCACTCATGGTTGGTCTACCTAACTGTGTTCGTAATTGTGTATGTCCTCCGTGGTGGCGGAGGGGACCTACAATTTTACGTGGGTTCCAAACCACAAGAACATAAGAAATTTATGCAAAAACTGCCTGTACATTGGCAACGACCAATTTTTGCATAACTAATTAATTATCAATTTAAAACAAATTAACTATCGATTTAAAACTAATTAATTATCGATTTAAAACTAAAGATAGAATTTCTGGATCCAGAGGATCAAGTCATAATAGACTACTATCCACAAATATGTTACACTCTATATCTATTTATAACCAACATGCAAATATATCAGATCCAAAGAATCCAGTCAATTTCATTACGGTATCCATCAATACTAGTACCTTGCCAACGAAAAATAAGTCACGATCCATATCGATTGCAGACCAAGTCAAAATTTACATATACATTACAATATATATACTTAGGAGGAAAAGTGTAGGTGTGGCTGTAAAGACTGTACAGTAATGTAGAATGTGTGTGCACCCATTTTGGGTCTCCATTTCAAGGTGTTTGTGGGGCAAGTGAAGATCATGAGTTTTTCAATACCTCACAGTACTATGGGGGGCACCGCTCGGCAGAGGAATCTCTTTAAATGGGGGGTGTAAGGACAGAGTATCCCCTAACCCAAGATGCTGCCTCCCTATATCCCACAACACTTGTGTTGAGCTGTGGGGATCGATCACCACAAAGCCTTACTTTTACTACCTTAAACTATACCCAATCTATCAACATAGTTGTCTAATCGATTTTTAAACATGTTTATAGAAGTGCTACTAATTACTTCTACCGGCAAACTATTCCAGCTATTTACTATTCTATGCGTAAAAAAGTTTTTGGCAACTGCTGTCTCGAACCTTCTACTTGTCAACTTACACCCGTTATTTCTAGTCCTATTATATTGAGATATTTCGAAAAAGCTATCTCTATCTACGTTATCGAACCCATTCATAATTTTGAAAACCTGGATTAGATCACCCCTTAGCCTCCTAGTCTCGAGTGTTGTCAATTTTAACTCTTTAAGCCTATCCTCGTACGACTTTGACCTAAGCGACGGAATCATTTCCATTTTGTCTATATCTTTGCGCATATGCGGATTCCAAAATTGGACCGCGTACTCCAAATGGGGTCTAACTAATGATTTATAAAGAGGAACTATAATACCGCGCGATTCGTACTCAAAATTTCGAGCTATAAAACCTAACACTTTGTTCGCCTTATTGACCGCTGCTGTACTTTGTTTCGCTACTTTTAAATCACCAGTGACTATAACTCCTAAATCTATTTCCTGCTCTACGCTTGTTAAATCTTTCCCTGACATACTATACGCAAAATTACCGTTACGCGAACCTATATGCAAAATTTTGCACTTATCAACGTTAAATCTCATTTGCCATGTGACTGACCAATCAACGATTTTATTCAGATCTTCCTGGATTTTACCTCTATCTTCGTCATTAATCGCCCTACCACCCAGCTTCGTGTCATCCGCAAACTTTGAAACTGTACTGACTAGGCCGATATCTAAATCGTTAATATATATAAGAAAAAGCAAGGGGCCCAATACAGAACCCTGAGGAACGCCACTCGGTACATTAGCCCAACACGACTCCGCTCCATCAACGACCACCCTCCGTTTCCTACCTCGCAACCACTCTTCTAGCCAATTTATTACTACACCCCTGATTCCATGAGCCTTAGTTTTTTGAATGAGTCTTTTGTGCGGCACGGTGTCAAACGCTTTTTGAAAATCTAAATACACTACATCAACCGCCCTATTAGTCCAGGCAATTTGTAGTTAGACCTGGGCAAAATTGCTTCAGAAGCTTTCTAAACTGTTTCCAGCTCAGGAACCATTGCCGAATAACATATCCAAAATCCGACAAAATTGGACCCCGGGAACACTCCCAAAAATGAAATTCAAAATGGCGGACTGGACGTTTCCTACGAAAAAATATATATAATTTACGCTTTTATTTATAGAGATACATTTGATGCTTTTTCTTTCAGTTGTAATGTTTTAAATAATTCAACAATATACAACACAACCAGTTATTACGCAAATATAATGTTATATAGCTTTTTACAGATTTTTATAATCAATAATACAACAATTATTTTTTTCCCAGTTTCAAGTTATGTTCATTACAGAAGAAGTGATACCTGGTCACAAACATACAGAAATTAATCCTCTTCATCACTACATCGGATAGATTACCGGTACTTGGGTTGTTATCGCAACCACTGATTTGGCACTCGCCACAAGCGGCTGAACAGGGCATTCCATTACGCTTGCATCCACATCTTGAAGTAGTACATTTCGTCTTGCAGGAGCAGCGGATCATGTTGAGTAGATAATTTGGAGCTGGTGGCTTGTCGCAGGCTGTAGGGTAGTGGAATTATTCTTTACATACCAACTCCACTGTTCTGCATCGATCTTCTCTTCTGTAGACTTCCAGATTAGTATTTGAAAGTATGTGCGAAAGCTGTGGTACTTTGTGGACGCATCGGTAGGTGGCAAACGTTCGGGTGTAACAAAAGATTTAGCTGTAGCTACCTTTTCAACTAACACTCGATGACGTAGTGCGTTAGTGGATTCAAGTGTTTTGCAGCCATACAACAGAAGCATTGCCTTTCTTCCAGCGGCTTCAATGTCAGAGTGTTGGCAACAATCAGAACAGAATGTATTTGCAACTGAACGGAGTTCAGCCACCTTCATCAGTGTGTCGAATGCTTTGGCTTTACCGATCGAAAAAATTCTGGATGTGCTATCACAGCCCGTGAAAGCATGCACAAACAGGAGATACTTGCAGATGTCATTGCCTAACAATGATTGAATGCTGAGAATATCATACACAGGATTAGGAGATGGTCCCCGTCTTATATCGCTGCGATAGTACAACTTGAAACCACTGTCCTTGGCATGGTACAGAAGGAGAATCAGCAAGTCGGTGTCTTCCCCTATTACTGTTGTAGTTGCATTTTCTGATGAGGAAACTGCTGCACGAACGATGTCCACATCAGCATCCCCATCTGCGTTGTGAACAGTACACCCGTGCTTCTTCAACATCTCACCTACGATGGAAATAAATGCTTGCTTGTTGTTTTCATTAGCCAAGAAGTGTTTCTTCTGGCCAACAAACTTCATGCTTGGACTGAGATTCACATTTCTGCTCGTCTTGGTGCTGCGTCTTCTGTGGGTCATGTCCTTGATCGTAGGAGAGCTGCTGTAGCCATCAAAAACAATGATTGCTTTTCCATATGTTTTCAGAGTGAAATCGGCATATGAGTTGGCGATGCTGTCATATGTTTCATCTTGACGCCAGGAAACACGATGTAGTAGAGATCCACCATCCAATACGTACTTGTCTGTGCACTGAATTTCTTGAACTTCTTCCATGCGTAAAGTGTCAGTGTATTTGATTATTGCATGAGCTAGCTGAGACTTATCGGGTTTCCTCAAGATACTTCGTGATTCGAATAATGCAGGAGGATATGCACACAGTTCGTAACACATGACATCTTCAAGATTCATGTCTCCGCCAGTGGCAACAGTCATCATTCTCTGAAACAGTAGTGCAGGATCTACTTCTATATCTGAAGCATCAGTGATCACAACGGCAGAAGCAGATCCTAGTGTTTTCACTTTGTCAGATCTTTTGGCAGAATATGTAAAGGCTTGTTTCCCAATCATTTTCACGACAATGTTCATACCGATTGAATGCAATTGATGAACGTTAACTCCAGGATCAGCAGTTAGCCCTGTTACAATGTTGCAGAGACCCGAGGTAGAATGGAATGGGGATAAGGATTCCAGACGTTCAAGTACTTTCTTCATGTCATTACTGTCCCTGATTTGTCTACTTCCCCTCATTTCCTTGTGCTGTTCACTACTTTCCAACAAAACTCTGGTGTATTCCTGCATTGCTAAGTTATAAGTGGAACACAGAGGCATAGAAAAGAGCCACGTTGTCCTTTGGATGTCTGTAAATCCACTTCCGCGTGTCAGTCCGCCTCTGCTTTTCAGGGAACGCATTAGTACTTGTTCTATCACCAGGTCTGTGCCGAGTCCGGCCCATAATCTGTCGCTTCTTCTTACCACAAACTTACCTTCCTGGAACATTTTGTTAACGGCTGGATTTTCAGAAGGCAAACTTAACATTTTCTGCAGGTACAGGTATATCGATTTCAGGTAATTGTGATGTCCGGCTGCTGCAATTATGGGGATGGTCTCCAGCATAGCTTGCAAGTGCAAATCCCACGAGCCGGTTCTGTCTGCTGTTATCAAGGAACGTGCAATGTTGATCATTCGCTGATATTCCAACCAGAGTTGACTTGTTTGCGAAGTAGATTGTAGGTCAGTTTTCTTCGCATCCAAAGTGGTAGCAATCTGAGACAATGCATTCGAAGATTCCACATCCTCAACTGATTGTTTGGCGGTCATAACATCGTCGAGCAGGTCACAAGCTTCCTTATGGAGGTCATGAGGAGTTCCATCTTCATTACGAGGGAAAACGTCTGCGACTAGTAAGGTACTAAGAGCTGCATCTACTATCATATGACCACGTATCGCTCTTGAAACAGCTTTTCCAGACATCATGTGTTGCACGGCATTTGGTCCGTATATTTCTTGAAGTACTTCAGACAATCCTGAACCATTCATAAGAGTACCGACTGCTCCCGAAAGATTCATCAGTGTGTGAAATGATCCCAGCATTAAAACAATGTCCTGCAGGTCTCTCTGTTCATTGATGATTTGGGAAGCTTTCCAGAACAAAGGCTGATCAAAGGTAATAATGCATGGGACTTTTTGATCGCGTGCTATCTTGCTCAAATATAGTAATGTCGAAAATATGCTGGTCATGTCAGTTGGCGACATATCTATGATGGAAAGGAACGTGATCGACGCCACACCTGGATGCGAGACACTTGATCCACCGTGAATTGCCTGCATTGTTCCGGACCAACTTGGACCTGATCTTTCTGCTGAAGATATCTGCCAGAGAAGACTAAGTCGACTTATGGTGGCAGTGGGTACTGGAAGTTCGCGGAATGAGATGTCCCTCAACATGCTTCTCGCGTGTCTATATTCCCTAATGTCAACGGTTGCAATCTTCTTAATGTCATTGTCACCAACATTACGCCTGTGAATAGAAGGGTGGATCTTGATCTTCGGAGTTATTGCGGCAATCATACCCATTCCATGAAAGGTATTCTTCCCATCCAAAGTGCAGACAGCATGATCGACGTTATCTGCTGCTAGAAGGACTGCAGTGTTTTCATCAACAGTAAAAGAGCCAGACCCACTTGCCAGCGCCGCGTTTCTTTCGAATCTTGTTACTTCTGCATACGACGAACAGATAAGGTACCTTGACCTAAAGTTGTGGTGTAGCTGAACCGACAAACCGATCTGTAGTGGACATAGTAATCCTCTAGGACGGGTTGCTTGCATAATGCTCTGCCCAATTGCACCTATTTTTCTTGAAGCATCCTGTCCCGCAAATGCTTTTGATAATAGCAATTTCAGACTGTTGGGAATGTAATCAAGAGCACTTTCTGCAGTGATGTCATTTGGAGATGGATACACATCTTTTCTAGGCGAGTCGACAGACTTGATATCACTTCTGATTATTTTTGCAGCAGCTTCTACTAGGTAAATCTTCTGTAGCTCTATATCTATATCACATTCTTTCGACTTTTTGTGATAATCTATAAGAATTTCATTAGCTGTCTCTCGTAGTGTTACTACATCTGCCTTCCCACTTTCACCTGATATTATGATCTTGTCTCCGTAACGTTCTAAAAGCTTTCTCTTCATGTGCCTGCGTTCGTAGACAGAGCTCTGACTTCCTTGAAGATATTCCTCCATTTTGGAAATTAGGTCTCCAATCAACAGTTGTTCATCATCATTCTCTTCCAGGTAAGCACAGGTCTGAAGGAATGCTTGGTGTTGCTCTTCATTAGTTGGTCTCCCTTTCTTCGAATCATGATCGTCGGAGGAGTATGCGCGAGGAATGTTTTTTCCACTTCGAAAATTTACACTGCAGGTGTGATGGTAGACACAATCTGCAGCAGGAAGATCACGAAGATAATACTCCAGACGGCCTTTTGCATTAAACGACCATTCATCGCAGCGGCTTTCACAGCACCTTTTTATGGTTTCGGAGAACTCTGTAGTTCTTATTTTGACATGCTCTGATTTTGGTTTGTGTTTGGAAAAAAAGTCCACAAAGGTATCACAAAACAAACAGTGAGTAGCACTGGAAAATGCGTATTCATGAAAACGAGCACTTTTCCTTGGTATTGCCTGGGCTGCGGTCTGTCGCTTCTTTATTTCAATGGTCTTTTTATCCGTAAACCTTTTCCTACATACAACGTGAACACTTATTCCAGCTGTTGCAACAACATCGCTTCCACGGCTGCGGCTGTATGCATTTATACCATCTGCTCCTTTTCGCGAGATGTGAACCACTTCCTGTCCGCTGTCCAATTTCTCCTTACAAATCACGCACAATTCTTCAGGGGTCTGCATTCTTGAAGGCGGACGCACACCGAGTCAGCCGTACACCGAGTCAGTCTGAAACAAAAAAAAACATTAATAAACTGTGTTGCAGTATTTAAAAGGAGTACATAATAACAGTTTTAAAGAAAATGACAAGCACAAATACGCAGATTTGATAGTGGGTAGTAGGAATTAAAGAGTTGTATATAATATAAGTTTATAAAGATGTAGCAATGTCCATTCTCACATACACTCCATACAGTATATTTTATTTACATTACGTGACGTCATAGTTTAATACTAGCCGCCTAATACAATTTTTAGTGTCATATAGGTTAATTTAGAAACGAAAATGTGTTTTAAAACATTTTACTGATCAAGAAAAACGTCATAACTCTCTCTACAAAGCGAAATTAAAATTTATTGTATTTCGTAGGAAACTGCCAGTCCGCCATTTTGAATTTCATTTTTGGGGGTGTTCCCGGGGTCCAATTGTCGGATTTTGGATATGTTATTCTGCAATGGTTCCTGAGCTGGAAACAGTTTAGAAAGCTTCTGAAGCAATTTTGCCCAGGTTGAAGCTATTTTTGCTCTAGATTGCCTGGACTAAACCAGCTAAGAGTTAACCACATATAACATCTGTGGACGTTGTGGTTGGTAACCTTTTCGTTGTAGCCTAATGGTAAACGCCCGCGTCTTCGTGTCAGAGGGCCTAGGTTCGAATCCTGGTGGGACACACGCACAGACACACACAACGTCCTACTTTGCCAGTTGAACTCCAATGTTGTCCAGTCCTAACTCCTGAGTGCAAGCATCTCTCCCGATGGCAAACACCACCGTGTTGTATTCACCAACAACCTCTTCTTCTGCTGTGTTCTTTGCCTTCACCAACAACTTGCCAGGTTGCCCTTCTTCTACCTTCAAAAATGAAAATAAAATTAGCTAAATCAGGTAATGCGCATGGCAAAGGTGGTTTGATGACTGTTGTCAATACATACAATATACAGAGGTGTACGACGAAGCGAAAAGTGCGACGATGCGGAGGTCAATTATAATATAAAATACTGTACTGTGTAATTACCTTAATACTTCACAGGTACATTAATTAAGGTGTTCATAATTATGGACGGGATTGTATATAATACAAGCTTAGTAAAGCAGGGTTTGGCTCATCGATACGACTGAAAGGATATTGCCTTATGAAGTTACTTTACTCACTCTAACGCCAAGCCGTTATCGAACTCGAGAAAAAAAATCTCAAAAAGGCGTGAAAATGTGGATGCAAAGGTGATGCATGATGATTTGGAGGTCATATATAGAGGGGGTTAATGAATGTGCAACCACTCAAAATGCGGCGATTCACGAGTTGTCTGTACGTCACCACAGTTTTAATTAAACTGTTCAATTACTTTAGGTACGTGGATGTTGCAACAAAATCCACCAACATGAAAATTTTTTCAAAATCTGCGCGAGGAGAGGAGAGAAACGTTCGAAAATATTAATTTTGTACGGTTTTCCCCGAGTTGATAATTACTAACAAGAACTATGTCGGAACTACATCAATGTCCCCTCCTATAATTATAACCTTGACCTTTCATGCAGGGAGCGTACGTGTTTTTCATTAATTTAGGCTGAACGCTTCAAGTTATAGCGCGGCCACATAGATGGATACACACAAAAAAAAAAAAACAGCAGCAGAAACTTCTGCCAACTTTATTTTATCAAACCTGAATTTACACCAACTGTGGTTCCTATCATTAAGTTGAATACAATTTTAATACAGAAGATGTACAAAACAGGCTCTGAGCAATGTGAGCACCCCGAGTATGAAAGGTTCTTACGAAATAATTCAACGATATTAAAAATAATCCTGTAACAAAGAATAAGGTACTTTTCTAAGAGGTTCATTTTTATCTCCAATCGTTATATGAACGCACCTCGTTAGATCAAACGATTTTACCTATTATTCCACTAAATACTGGTTCCTAAATAAAATAAAAATATAAATCTTGCATCGCGACAGTGAAATTACTGACATACCTGCTCTACTGAAGTAGGAACAGTTTCTCTTATGAATTTTATTCCCATTCCTTCCATAACTTCTCCAATTTTTTCAGCCATCTGACGATCAAATCCTCTCAGCAAGATTGAACGAACCTGGAAAGTAAAAATAAATTCAATAAGATTTTAGGCCTATGTAATTTCGGAACCCAGGTTCTATATTCTTTTCATTATTATTTCATTAGCTAAAATAATACGTCTGGTATGTCCATTGTCCATCCGTGCCAAGGCCTTGGGGGTAAAACTATTTCCGAGGTGTAGGAAAAACAAAATTGCATAAAAATTCCACTAGTTCACTGCCCTTATAGCAAGCATGACAAACTCGGTTTTTAAAATAATCCAATAACTGTTACCGTAGGATGGCTGATTAGTGGTTAATATCATGCGTCATGAGTGAGGGGACAAACAGTTTAACAACTACGGGTTGCTACATCACCGCAAACAAGTGTTGCAAGCTAACATTTGCTACGGGTCGGGTATCAAGTAGAGGGATAGCAAAACAAACTCCCAATTAAAAAAAATTATGACAATTTTACTCACCATTACTGTAACATCGTAGCCGAGGCCTTTAAGGAAACCCGCGCATTCGAGAGAGATGTAAGAGGCTCCAATGAGCAAAGTTTTGCCTGGAGGGTATGGAAGAGAAAATATATCATCGGAGGTAATGCCATATTCCTTCGCTCCTGGAATATCTGGGTATCGTGGCCTGCCTCCAACGGCTATTAAAAATTTATCGGAGGTAAGTACCTTCTCTTTACCTTTTCTGTCAACAGTCTGTATAAAAAAAAAAATAAAAAAAAATAAAAAAATAACAGTTTGAACTTCTTTGCTACAACTATTTTTAATAACTACTTTAATCTAACTAAGCTATTCACCTAAATTTCACGTACCTTAATAGTATGTGGGTCGATGAAAGTGGCAAATGCATTGTAATAATCAATTTTTTTGTCTCTGAGAGCTACTCTGTAGCCCCAATTAAGAGATCCAATGTGGTTCTGAATTGCCTCTATCATGGTGGCCCAAGTATGGCTGTTTGCCTTGGGAACATTCCAACCATATTCAAGCGAATCCTAAAACGAGATAATGCCTGAAAATTAAATGTATTAACAATACAGGCTTAGAGCAATTTATGCATTGGCCTATAAGCACTATGAAAAACGATTAAGAAGCTAACAAGAATAGGTCTTTGGAGGCTTCCTCAGCCTGACCCTTAAGTATTATTACACATCCATTTTATTTTCTACTGGAGACGGTTTTCAAAACAGAAATTATGGTGCGACCACCAAAGTGTGACGAACAGAGGAACGGAATCACAAGTGCAATCCAGTATGGCCTATCCGAATTTTTGGTGGGGCCATAATTACGCCATTCATATCACTCGTTTTAGAAATAATAAATACAGACCTTTAAGTCATGTCCGAGAATGGCCGCTTGGTGCATCAGTTTTTTTGGAACGCATCCTACATTAACGCAGGTTCCTCCCAGACCCCACGTGGTCCCCTTGGGTGTTGGTTTCACAAAGTCACACACGGCCACCTTCATTCCAAGTTTGGCAGCCTCTTTAGAGGATGCCAAACCACCAGAACCGCCTCCTATCACAACCTGAGAGATACAAGTGAATCAAAACCAAGGTGGTTACCAGGGGACTTCTCGCACACTAATTTGACGCCGACAGCTGAGTGATAAATTGCATAGCAACATTACTCATCTATAAAGTATAAAAACTAAAATTTTCTCTTCGAAAGTACGTGTATTGTCAATACATTACCATAAGTTACATAGAATTACCAAAACAAAATACAAGTAACTGACTTTATTAACTACATCATGCTTTTCATAATTTAACGAATTTCTTCCGCTAGAATCTAAGTTCCATTGAGTAGGTTCATCTAGTGGCTGGCTAGATCAAAGTACTCAATGGGCGGAATGGGACGTTTTGGCGCCGTTTGACGATTGGTTAGGTTAAGTCGTGATATTTTTGTTAAAACTAACGAAAATATCACGACTTAACCTAACCAATCGTCAAGGGCGTACAGTTGACCTAACCGGGCAGTGACGATTGGTTAAGTTGTGATATTTTTGTTAGTTTTAACGAAAATATCATGACTGAACCTAACCAATCGTCAATGGGGCAGATAACGGAAAAGTACCCATATTATATATACACCTTATAATACACTGACTCTTTTGCTCGCACCGCCAAAAAAGTAACGAAGGGTCGCGCTTGCTACATTTATCAAACACATACAAATACCCATTATATGAAAACTTCTGTTTCCCTTTCTCACTTGATATATTTTCAGACATTTATGCTATTAAGGGCAACAACACAACTTATCTGAAAAGACAGACAGCACTTCAGGTTAATAACCAAGTATTACTACTTAATACTAATTAACGGCGGCGCCAAACCGGCTCCGCGCCCAAACGGTGGCGCCAAAATGTCCTAGATGGCTCAATGGGACTTAAGAAATTAAATCGTATAATAATGCTTATGGATGGCGTCATAAGCGAGGTGAAAGCGAGACTGATGAAGAGGAATGAATCTGGTGTATGATGGAAATAGGTGGGGGCCTGTCGAATCTGTTGTTGTTGTTGTTGTTGTTGTTGTTTGCGGATGATGGTGTGCTATTTGCTCGGCGTGTGTGATATGGAAGAGACTTAAGAGATTTGTGGTAGTGTAAGAGAAGATTGCTGAAAGTGAATGCGAGTAAAAGCGAGTTATTAATTGTGGAGAGGGGGAAATTGGGACTGTCACGCGATGGTGAACGGTGAAACACTCGAGGTAGTCGAGTTTTTAAAGGTTAGGTATTTTTAACAAAAGAGGTAAGAGTGTGGATGAAGTAAGGCGTCGGGTGCGCTGAAAGCAGTTGTGAGGAAACGGATTGGGTAGAGATGCCGCGTGATATTTACGAGGCGTTCGTACCAGGCTCGGAAAAATTACATTTCTTCGGGATAATTACAATTACTTTCCAGAAATGTTGAATTACAATTACTTCCGCTCCGATAGTCACAATTATAATTATACCATCTATCAAACTAGTTAAATAGGCAAGATAATCATACTCGCCAATTAGAAATCAACATACCGTTTTTCCCATAGATATAATTGTGTATTTATTTATTGTGTAGTGTAGATTATTTCCAAAAAAGGGGAGAAAACGAGTATCAATGGATCACGAATCAATATATTTTACTATCAGGCAAATTATTATTATTATTATTATTTCAATTTCAATTAGAGGGGAAACTTTGATTTAAGATATAATCATACAAAATGCAGTATTACATAACTCTCTATATTCTTCATTTGCATATTTAAATAGGAGTAATTTTTTCAAACACTCTTCCTGATTACATTTGATAAAGAGAAGACTTTTGAATATTTCTACGCCAAGACTTCCTCGAATGGAAGTGAAAATTGAGAGAAGTGCATTAAGGTGGTTTGGACATATTGAAAGAATGGAAGATAACAATTGTGAAAAAAAAGAGTGTATAAGAATGTTTGCGAAGGTAGGACGAAAGGAAGGCCGTAATGATGGAGGGACGTGGTGAATGATTGCGCGAGTAAGAGTGGACTTAATCTGGGTGATGCGGAGAAGCGACTGCGAGTAGGTTGGAATGGAAGAGGTTTGTTAGACGAAAGTTCACGACTATCTTATTTTTTGACAAAGCCTGGAAGCACCACCACGCACGGCGTATAAAGCGCCGCACGCGTGGAATTTAGCCGTTAGAATGTGTTGGCTCACCAGGATGTCGGTGTGAATAAATGTATGCGTGCGCTTTAGTTTCTACCTTTCCTCTTCATTACCTTCTGTATTTTATATCCGAGCTATCTATCTACCTTCACCCAACTCACTTGGAAATAAGATTTTTGATAATATACTGTATGTATACGCAGAAATACTACCAATTTTTTTAAGGCATACTAACTACGGTAAACTAGTGATAATCCAGATCCCTTATAAATAGGAGGCACCACATTGTGACCCATATCCATGTTGGATAACTCGGTGGTAGATAATTCAAAGGAAATTTTCCTGAAATAAACCAAATCGTACGGAGCCCTCTCTCTTTTCTCCTTCATTATTCTTATTACCAACTAGTGTACCCGTGCCGTCAAGAATGACGGCAAAATATATATATATGAACCACGAAAATGGAGACTGCTGCAGAAATAAGAAGACGATTGGCAAGAGAACAACGTAGGAGAAGAGCAAGCTTATTAAGTCAGGAATGATACCTTGAACACTGTTAGTATAAAAAAGGATAGGATCATTATAAAATATATTTATTATTATTATTCCCGTCGCTTCGCTGACGGTTAGACAGGCTAAACTACAAAAAAAGAACCCAGCCGTGAAAATTTTGAGCTTCACATTGTGTCAACATTTCTGAATCTGGTATCTCCCAAAACCTCCTCCTCCTCCTCCTCCTCCTCACCATTCATACAACTTGGGGGCTAACCCACTCCCCCATTACCACCCCCATCCCCCATTACCCCCACCACCACCCTTCCGCCCACCCCACCCCTTCCCCCCACCCCCACCCTTCCCCCATTGCTAAACTACAGAAAAGAACACAGTCATGAAAATCTTGAGCTTCACATTGCCGCCCGTAATACAATAATTCATAGCTTCTAATTATTCCTATCTAATTCCTTCAGAGCGTGACACAATTCTGCACCAAACAGACAGACAGACAGACAGACAGACAGACAGACATATAAACAAACAAACAAAACTTGGCTATTATTATAATGGGGATTATTATTATTATTTAAATATAAACATACATAATGATGTTTATGCATTAAAAATTTCCTCTATAATTTACACAGCCTCACACAAAATATGTATAAAAATAAATTCGTTCAGCCGGACGGGAGTGAAGAACCGCTCTATCAGCGTTATCAAAAGTATTCCGTACTTCCCTTTTCATAATAAATACAGTTCCTTCAAACAACTGATACACGCGGCTATCTGTCGCAGCCAAAATAATATCCCAACATACACACAACAAGCTAACATTCTAGTTAATCACTACGCAAAGATAAGTCACTTAAACAGAGACAACAACCAGAAACATGCACACAGACAAACAGCCAGACACAAGAAAACCTACAGACTCGACATGACCATTACACCCTTCAATACAGACCAGACCACCAAGATCATCAAAAACATTAAGAATTCGAAGGTTACTGGACCAGACAACATATCTAACATACACCTTAAACACTTGGGCCCACAAGGAATATTAGCTCTCACAAATATCAGCACATATTCATACCAACACTGTATTATTCCTGACATATGGAAACAAGGTAAAATTATTACACTACTCAAACCAAACAAAAATCCAACAGAACCAGCTTCCTATAGACCCATTACTTTACTATGCACACCTTCCAAAGTAACAGAAAGACTAATCTTACAAATCACCAACCCACACATACCACTATCGCCTACTCAACATGGATTCAGACCTCACCACTCAACCACGACATTACTCACTAACCTCACGCAGCACATCATGGATGGCATCAACTCCAGAAGACCAGCTCAACGTACACTATTAGCAACAATAGACATTAGTAAAGCATTTGATGCTATCCCACGCTTCCCTCTCATAAACAAAATACTCAACACAAACATGCACAATACCACCAAAAGGTGGCTGAGCAACTATCTCTCAGGAAGATACTCACATGTCACATTTAATGGCAAGTCATCCAAAAACAAGCTTTTTCCGAACGGGGTCCCTCAAGGCTCTGTTCTCTCACCAACACTCTTCAACTTATACATGCATGACATTCCAACACCCATAGATAACAAGCTTACCTTATCATCATATGCAGATGATATCACTCTAACATCCACCCACAACAACATCGACACCGCTACAAATAACCTACAAACATACATAAACAGTATACAAGACTGGCTCACACACAATAGACTCAAAGTAGCGCCCACAAAATCAACCATCACCTTGCTTACAAGCAACACAAAAGAACACCAGGTAATTCCACAGCTTACACTAAACAACATCAACATTCCACACACTCACAGAACCAAAATACTTGGTGTCACATACAACACATCATTATCTTTTGCAAACCACATTCAGGACATTAAAACCAAATGTACGTCAAGACTTAACACGCTTAGGGTACTAACAGGCACAAACTTTGGACACCAGCAGGAAACAACATCACTCATATACAAACAATATATTCGCTCAGTTATGGACTATGCTAGCCCATGCTGGGCACCCATTATCTCAAACACACACATAAACACCTTACAAACAATACAAAACAACGCACTTCG
The DNA here is from genome assembly GCA_023014485.1 of Bathynomus jamesi. NCBI lineage: Eukaryota > Metazoa > Arthropoda > Malacostraca > Isopoda > Cirolanidae > Bathynomus > Bathynomus jamesi. The sequence goes on along the minus strand of JAJOZX010000026.1, from coordinate 13,580 downwards.
TATCATTACAGGATGCACTCAAACAACACCAATAGAACACCTGCACACAGAAACAAAAATACTAAAAGTTAGGGAACATTTAGACATGAGGGGAACACAATTCATGGCAGCAGCGACAACTAACCCACAACACCCTTGCCACTACATGTACAATCATGCACCAACACCTCGCACCATTAAGGTAACACCAGAAAGATATTATAACGAAATACTCCATTCCATACCACACCCCACAGACATCACACAGTACAGAAAACACATACACACACACATCTAACCCACAAAGCACTGACACGACTCGGTCCGAATGCGGTCCTAGGTGCGAAGCCGCCACCCATTAACAGGTCAGAGATCAGCCTGAGCAGATCGGATCGAGTTAACTTAGCACGATTCCGATGTGGACATCACCCAAACTTACGGACATATAAACACAGACTAGACAACTCCATAGACGACACCTGCCACCTGTGCCAAGACACACCACAAACAATTGAACACATTATGACGGACTGTACCGCTCTAGCACAACAACGACACAACACAACACAACATCACTAGTGCGCTGAACCTCTGGTCCACTCCGGAGAGGGCGATCGGTTACCTGCGTGCCGCCGGCTTGCTCGATCAGGGTGGGCTGATCGGCTAAACAACAACAACAACTGATACAAATGCTGCTGGTAGTGATGTGGGGGTTGCAAAAGTGAGGAAAAGGGACTAAAATAAGTTCCATAAAGAATAATTTGGCAAACTGGACAAGCCTTAAATATTAAGTCTAGATGTAACTCGTACGGTACTTAGCGCGTTTTATTATTCGTATTATGAGCTATAATTAATGGACTAACTATTCACTGGTCCCGGACCAGACGACATTCGCAGTACCAATCCTACACTCATTCTAGATAAAGAGAAACGTTTGAATTTTCAAAAATAATTTGAAACGTCCCAAAACACAAACATTCGGAGTTACTATAATGGACTTACATAATCATATTCATACGTATGATTTTTCGGGTTCAGTAAAGAACCCAATTCGCTATTCTTTAGCAGTTCTGCTACTTTATCCGAACCTCCAACGTGGTTTCCATTGATATACACGTTAGGGACTGTGTTTTGTCCAGATTTTTCTTGTAGAACTTTCTGCACTTCCGCTCCATTTTCTAAATGGGAAAAATTAAAAAACTATTAATCAGTTATGTAACAGAACCTCATTGCTTTTTCTAATCAGATTATGACAAATTAGTCATAGATGGAATATCGTGCATGAATGCGCACGATTGTGGATAATAATATTCCATCTATAGGACCCCAACTTCGCGCAACATAATTCGAATGAAATACTGGTCATTACCTTGAGTGCGGTAAAGTTAATATGTAAAACGCCTTTGCCCGCGAAAGCGTTATGCGCTTCCTCGGACGACGAAACCCGTTAAGTCATATTATATTTTATCTCGTCATAGTGTAGACTGTAGTGGCTAGCGCCCTCACCTTATACTCAATAGGAGATGAGTTGGAATCCTGGTGGGGTAATATGGCAAGCATGCATATTTTTTAGAGCAAGGAATAAGAGGACGAAGAGATGGTACATGTTTATTTACAAACGTTTCGGAAATTTTAATTTTCTATCATCAGTGCTAAAATTATAAAATGAGAAGAAATAATATAATGAACGGAAACTTATACAATATATTTAAATAAACGTGTGATATTAATGGTGTGTTCATAGGGTATATTTAAGTAATTAAAATTAAAAATAAAATATAGAAGAGTGATCAACCGCCAAAATATAGTTAAATGCGAACAAAATTGAGGGGAGTCTTACCAGGTTGTTGGAAAGGGTCCATATTATAAGAGTTGGAGTCAGACGGAGTGATGGTGGACTTCTTTTCAGTGGTAGGACATGACAGTTTATTTGGCTATGTTTAAGTTAAAGGCAGAACTATAGTCGTTGAGAGTTGGTTTAATACTAAGGATGTATAGGGACTCCAAAATGTGGAGGTCGGTTAGATGGTTGGTTGTGTTAATGATTTTGAAATTGGAGGAAAGGAGTGGGTGGTTGTGAAGGTGGCAGTGATCCCTTATTGCTGATTTAGAGGGTTTATTTAAGGGCTGCGATGTTCTTGTAGAAATACCACGATGCTCGTCCACTCTTGTTTGATATTGGCGAATGGTGCTGCCAATATAGTTCGCTTTGCAGCGAACACAGTTGAAAACTTAGATGGTGGACGAAGCAAGGGGCTCAGGTGTTTTTTTTTCTTTGTGGTTGAGGCATTCTCCGCGTTCTGGAGTCCCTATACATCCTCAGTATTAAACCAACTCTGAACGACTATAGTTCTGCCTTTAACTTAAACATAGCCAAATAAACTGTCATATCCTACCACTGAGAAGAAATCCACCATCACTCCGTCTGACTCCAACTCTTCTAATATGTACCCCTTCCAACAACCTGTTAAGACCCCTCAATTTTGTTCGCATTTAACTATATTTTGACGATTGATCACTTCTATTTTATTTTATTTTTAATTTTAATTACTTAAATATACCCTATAAACACACCATTAATATCACAAGTTTATTTAAATATATTGTATAAGTTTCCGTTCATTATATTTATTAATTTTTTATCCGATTTTATAATTTTAGCAGTGATGATGGATAATTAAAATTTCCGAAACGTTTGTAAATAAACATGTACCATCTCTACGTCCTCTTATTCCTTATTAAGCTAGGGTTCCCCAAGAACAAACCTTTCAATCAAGTTTATATATACGAGGGTACTTCAATAAGTATCCGCACTTTTTATTTTCGTGATAATATAGTATATATAATATATACTCGTAATAACGAGCCAAATCGAGATCTATAGGATTATTTAGGCTACTCGTAGGTGTCACATACTGTACGAGTAGCGAGCATGGCTGCGCCGCTTTCAATTTGTACTCTGGAAGAAGAGATCCGTGAATCGTTTTTTGTGGGCAGAAGGTGTGAAAGGAGCCGAGATTCACACGCGTTTATATGTTCAGTATGTGAATATTGCGTTACCACGGCGAAGTGTATAGGAGTGGATTCAAACGTTCAAGGAAGGTCGGACATGTGTGACATGCTCATCGCTCAGGACGACCGTCAACATCAACCAGTGGTGACAAGCAGGAAGAAGCCAGAGCCATGATTTTCGATGACAGAAGATTAACAAAAGAAATTGAATCTTCATTAGATATCAGTCAAGGGTCAATCTATTCGATAGTTCATGACATTCTTGGCTTTCACAAGGTTTGTGCAAGATGGGTGCCCAAACGTTTGACAGAAGAGCACAAGCGTAATCGTATGGACGTCTGCTCTCGCCTTTTGGCGCGGTATCATAATGAAGGTGAAAACTTTTTGGAGCGCATTATCCTGGAGATGAAACCTGGATCCATCACTATAAACCAGAAAGCAAACGACAGAGAATTCAATGGAAGCATCCAACATCTCCCGTTGCAAGGAAGTTCAAAGCGCAGCCGTCAGCAGGTAAAGTTATGCTAACACTGTTTTGGGATACACGAGGTCCTATCCTTGAACATTATCTAGAGCGTGGAACTACAGTAACAAGTGCATCGTATTCTGACATGCTTCGGAATGAGTTAAAGCAAGCAATTCGCACAAAACGGAGGGAAATTGTCGGAAGGTGTTATTCTGTTACACGACAATGCGCGCCCTCATACCGTTTCACAGACTAGGAAATACCTTCAAGAACTTAAATTTGAAGTTCTCGACCATCTAGCCTACAGTCCAGACCTGGCACCTTCGGATTATTACCCGTTTGGACCACTAAAAGACGCTTTGAGAGGTCAGCGATTCCAAGGCGATGCATGACTGGCTACGCACACAGCCAAAAACATTCTTTTGTGATGGCCTTAGGAAGCTTGTAGATCGCTGAACTAAGTGTATTGAGAAACGGAGACTATGTTGAGAAGTGATGTGTTTATAATCTATCAGAATGTGAAAATAAAATTGTGAAAATAAAAAGTGCAGATACTTATTGAATTACCCCCCTCGTGTATATGTATATATAGTGCCACTTCAACCACAAACGCCCAAACTTTAACAGAGCACTTCGCAATATACCTTAAGTTTATTACAATGAACAGTACACTTCATGAAATGTGAACGCCATATGCTAAAATTAATGTTTTCTGAGCTTACCTTCTGTGGCTGTTTGACTAACACAAGCACTTCCCATATATTATATTCTTTAAAGATACACGTTAGAAATAATCAATCTATGAGAATAATTCCCAGTGTGCCTTAAAAATAATTTACCAAGACTATTACAAATTTTTATAGTCTACTCAACACAACCAATAAACGTAGTCGCTTGGATGATTCAGAAGTACTCGGCTATAGCTTGGCATTAATTAAAATGAAGACTTTCACTAATTACACTGGCCCAGTGGCCCACTAAACACTTTAAAACAACTACAAATCCACACTGATTCTATTTATTTAAGCTTGTTTCACTATGTAGGCATGGTAACAGTATCAAATGAAGGATAGTAAAAGAGGATTATACAGAAATCAATAGTTCACCAAATTGCATGCATGCATGATTACCAAATAATCCATAAATGCTCCCTTTTTAAATAAAGCTTGATGAAAAGCTGTTCGTGAGCCAATGAATATAAGCCTACATGTATGCGTGTTACAAAGATTAGTATAGGTCTTTGATCCTCATACAAAATTAAATTAGTTGACCTGCATCTCTTCTGACCTACATTCATATTTTGCTCTTCACTCATGAATGATGATAGTTTTGAGTTGTTAATCTTCAAAACAAGATCTAATGTCGTATAACGGAGGGGAGCAACGGCTTTATGTGGGATTCGAATCACTATTCTACCAAGGAGGTAGATTCAAAGAAAACTTAATTGCTGAAATCTGAAGTCCGAGACAAGACTCGAACCCAGGACCTTCAGATCAAAAGCGCGGCGATCTACTTGTTAGTGCAAGACGGGTCTCATCCCACAGGTGTAGGAGACAGAATGAGTTTAAACAAATATGAAAGTAGAAGGCTGAGGGTTGGGGTACGTCGTGGCACGTCTGAACACCGCTTCCCGTTAAATCTGTGGTGCAATTAATCGACGACGGTTCTGCTCAGTAGTTTCATGGGTAACTGTCCTTGGCATTCAGATGATGTAGCGAGCCGTGGAGTTCGGATCGCATATAAAGCTGTAGGTCCGCTTCTTCATGTAACCTCTGTCGTTGTGAAAGGTTAAACAACCCCAAGGGCTACGTCGTGGCTAGTGTCGTAACACCGCTTCCAGTCGATCAGTAAAGTTAAGCGACGTTGCGTCTGGATAGTAGTTGGATGGGAGACTGTTCTCCGCGTCCAGATTATGTAGCGATCCGTGGATCATCATATAACCATAGATGTTCAGGAGGAGGTTAAACAACCCTCTATCACTGCATTTTACCCCAAAACATTCTTGGCCTATCACATTTAAACTCCAATTAATTATTAAACAAGACTCTGGCCAAGCACAGTTAAATTAAGCTAATCCCATATACAGGGTCCCCATCATAATGGTGTCATTATAACATACCCTCAAGCATGCATTCCAGGGCTCTTAATAATAAAGAGCTCCGCCCATTTTACCTCTGTCCTCTCACCCCAAACTCTTCGTCTACTAATGCTGTGGCTTGAAAAGAAGACTACTTTCTCATATGTTGCTAAGTACGTGATATTTTCAGGAAACCAGAGTTCATTTCTTTCTTCTTAGCCAAACTCCATTTCGCTCCATTTTTTATTAGCTTTACAATGATGAGAGAGAGAGATTGTCAGTCATTATCACTTTTCAGATGGAGTTCCCTAAGAGTACATTTAGTGATGACAAACTGAAGATAAATTTTGCCCATACTCTTTGAAGCAATTCCATAAACCTTTCAGTCATGTTTTGACATTCTACCATACACTCGCTCGCTCGCTCGCTCGTTTTTTTTTTTTTTTTTTTTTTTTAACTGAAGTCCATATCTTGCTGTATTTTTTTTTTTGTCTAGAATTTCAACAAGTTTTAATTGCTAACTCCATTAAAGTCTCAGTATATCTAGCTTTCTTTATAAGTGTTATGGAAGTTCCTTCTTGACAAAGTGCTATCAAGTTCTAAACAATATTATTACACTTAATAAAGCATCACTAGGTTCCAGTATTAATAACTCCTGCTAATGTTTCAACTCCACTTTCCCATCAAAATGTGGATTTGTTTCAAACCTAAAAATTTTACCTTAAGATATCATTTCTTTCCCCATTCTTCTTCTATCATCCTCTGTAATTTTTGTGGCTGAAACCAGTCATAACTACATGTTATATACAATAAGAAAGTGCAGATCAGTATAAATTAGGCTACTTGATACGGTACGAGACGAGGGATGAGGCTTATGGTACCACTTTAAATTCCTTATTCAGTTGTTTATAGGTTTGTGATTAACCATTAAGTACAATAATTTATTAATTTGTGGCTGTTTAGGCCAAGAGTACTTTTGGAAAGTATTCACAACACTTTTCCAGTTGTGATTTTGACAGAAGGTGGAGTGAGTGTAGATCGGAACAGTGCCATTTCTTCCATAGCAGATGTTTGAAAATTTTTGGACCTTTTAAGCTTTTCTTAAACAGAGTTTATTTCGCAGCATACCACTTAACTGATGAACTTGGTAATAAACAAGAACTATGTTGGCATGACATCAATGTCCCCTCCTCTATTTGTGGCCTTCACCCTTGGTGCAAGAACCTTAGCCATGCTTGTGACACATCTTGTGATGACCTGTGTGTGGTTACCTCAATTTATGTTTAGTTAAAAAATTATGGCATACATCTCCATTTGGACTTTGATGCAAGGATCAGTGTTGTGATGATCATGCAGAACAGTGAAAATGTTATGGCATGGACCTCCAAGACCTTTGACCTTTGCGACTTTTCATACAGGGACTCAAGTCTTGTGATGAACCATATATCTGAAATTTCAGCAGTTTATGTAGAACAATTAAGTAGTTATGGAATGGGATTCCATTTGACCGACCTTGAGAGTGCAAGGCCACAAGTCTTGCTCAAAACAGTGTTGTAATGATCCATATACAGTAGGGTGGTCCAAAAAAAGTGAAAATTAAAAATATATTTCTCATGACATTTGCTCATATTCCACAACCACTAAACGATGTTGGAAATAAAAAAACTGGATCAATTCGTGCATATTCAGAGGTGGCGCAACTCGAAGCCCTGGTATCATTATACAGTTTGGGGTGACAAATTCCTTCAAACTTACGCCATCCTTAAATATTAATGGGTTTAGCTCAAAATCCGGTCTGATGTCTTTTTCCATACAAGGAATGAGAAAATGCATCAGGAGCGCTTATTGGAGCATTTTAATTTTTTACCATATACGTGTGGCTCACCCTAATATATATATACGCCTCGGTGGTGTAGTAGTTAGCATCGCTTACTACGAATCCATTGGCCCTGGGATCGAGATCCGGTGACGTCAGACGGCGTGCAGCAAAACCCAGCTGTTCAGTAGTTTCGGGAATCTTTCACTATTATGGCGACCCCAATCAAGAGGGTTCGTGTCGCGACTGACTTGTGGCCCCTTTGAATAGATGTCTAATTCTTTTTGATAACTTTTCTGACTACTTTTGATAGGTGGAGGCACAACCTCATCGAAATAACTCAATAAATTAACCTTCTGCTTCTTTTTCAACAGTTCTTGATCTTCTCGTGAAAGAAAATCAGTTGCTTCATCACCATAGGTTATGTTCGTGCAGGACTAGCGTTAGGTGATGCAGACAATGACTCATTTTTTACAAATTTAGGCACTGTTGTGCAAGCAAATTTGAAGCGAGAATCTAAAACATGAGAAATCATGCGAGTAATGTCTGCCTTCCACTGCTTGAAATGATTCTGTAAATTTTCTATTAAATCGTTTTTCATAGTATGAACATCCGCATCATCAGTTATGTTAGGCAAAAATACCACGAGACCCGTTACATCAGGAGACACCATGTGAAGATGAAGAATCAGAGGAAAAGTCATTCGTTAATTTTCACATCGACTAAGAAGCTTTACAACACTGAATTAAAGTCCACTGATTATTATTGAAGGTTGCTACAGTATGTCATAGTCCAAGGCGTATGCAACAGCAGCAGTTTTTCGTTGGAGAAGTCGTTGTAGCCTATAGAATGCAGAGTTCCATTGGGGTGATAAAGTCTCTTACAAGTTTGTTTTCGGGTAAATTATGTTGCTTCTGGAATTCCTTAAGTCTGTCAAAGGCTGGAGATGAATAATTAAAATGCAACAGATTGGGCACGCAATTGCACACATCTCCGAAACAAACTTCTGGCTAAAAAGGGCTTCATCAACTGCGAGTGCTAAAGTATAATTTGCACGAGCAACAGGAGTAATTTTGAGAACGCTAACAACTTTAGTAATATTACAACCATTGTCATGCACAACTGCATGCACACGATGGCTCTTTATTGACCATCCTTGCAATATCGAATTCAATGCAGTTGCAAATTTTTCACGAGTATGGGAATCTGGCAGATTTTTGGTGGCTTAAACATGCTGCTTTTGCTCACATTTACTATTATTTCTATGTGCTATCAAACTAATAAAGGCTTCAGTTTTTATAGTGACACCTAATAACCCAAATAAAACTAACATTCAGCCGAAAAGTTTTGCACCAAATATTTGGTATTCAGTGAATTTTAGTATTTGGTACTTGTATATATGTATAATGTTACACACAGATCATGCATGGAACAAGGAACGCTTCTGGGAAAATTAAATTCACTATAGTCTAAATAAATAATGGTAAATGACAAATACTAGTTTCTTTTTCGTGATGGAAGCCCAATGGGTCATGACCAGGTCATGATTTAATTTTCCCAGAAGTTTCTTGTTCCATGCACTTGCACAGTGCGTAACATGAAAGTTTCTCAGGTGACCATTCTGAGTTGTATCATATATATATATATATATTATATACACACAGTATATGTAAAGAACGACGCTTGTGTAGAAGAGCGTTCCACACAAGATGAGGAGGGAGAATGAACAAATGAAAAATGAGGTACCTACCAGGAATCAAACCCGAGATCATCCAATTGTCAGTCGGATATGCTATCCACTACACCAAGGACCTCGATCAATCAGACGTCGTAATTCTCCTACATACGAGCGGAATCAAATGCCCTGAGGGGGCACCTTCGCATGCCATACATATATACATTTTAACTGCAAACAACACATGGTATAATTAATGTAAAGAACGACGCTTGTCATTCTTTACATTAATTATACTGGGTGTTGGTTGCAGTTAAAATTTTTTTTATATATATACTGTATATATAACTTGGTTGAATGGTTTTTTCTTAGGGAAGTGTAGCTTAGCGAGGAATAGGAGGACGAAAAGATGGTACATGTTTATTAACAGACGTTTCGGAAAAATTCAATTTCCATCATCAGTGCTAAAAAGTTTAAAAACAAATAGAAATAAATAAGTATAATAAATAGAAACGAACAACAAATTAAAATGGCGCAACAATTAGCGAGAATTAATAGCAAGTTACAATATATATTAAATTAAAAGATTAAAAATTAAATGATATAAAGTATAAAAGTATGGACAATAAGTAAAATATAAAACGGTTTAGGTGAAACAGAATTGAAGGGTTTCTTACCAGATTGTTAATGTAATGAGACTAATTATACAGAAGATTGGGAATGGTTGCCTGTTGAAAGAATTCCATATTAGGAAGATGGAGCCAGGTGGAGTGATGGTGGATTTCTTTTGAGAGTTTATTTAGCAATGTTTAAATTGAAAGCGGAACTGTAATCATTGAGGGTTGGCTGGATACTGAGGATATAAAGGGACTCAAGTATGCGGAGGTCGATTAGTTGGTTCGCTGAATTAATGATTTTGAAATTGGAGGAAAGTAACGGTGGTTGTGGAGGTGGCAGTGATCCCTTATTGCTGATTTGGAGGGTTTGTTCAAGGGTTGTGAAGTTCTTGTAGAAATCCCACGATGCTCGTCCACTCTTGTTTGATATTGGTGGATGGTACTGCCAATATAGTTCACTTTGCAGCAAACACAATTAAAAGCGTAGATAGTGGACGAAGCAAGTGGCTGGGGTGTTTTTTCTTTATGGTTGAGGTAAGATTTGATACTATTGTTGTTGGTGAAAGCGAAATGAAATTTAATTTGGGGGTATCCTCAGTATCCAGCCAACCCTCAACGATTACAGTTCCGCTTTCAATTTAAACATTGTAAATACTCTCTCAAAAGAAATCCACCATCACTCCGCCCGGCTCCATCTTCCTAATATGGAATTCTTTCAACAGGCAACCATTCCCAATCTTCTGTATAATTAGTCTCATTACATTAACAATCTGGTAAGAAACCCTTCAATTCTGTTTCGCCTAAACCGTTTTATATTTTACTTATTGTCCATACTTTTATACTTTATATCATTTAATTTTTAATTTTAATTTAATATATATTGTAACCAGGTCCGGCACCAGCCTATTTGGCGCCCTTAGCAGGACTGCAGCTGGCACCCCCACCCGCCTCCCACTTCACGATTGGGTTTGCCCACAAAGTAATCAAGGTACCATATTGAAGAAACTATTTGCCTTACACTGATCTATTTTAATTTGCTAATACATACATTTATTATAGAATTATAAAATCATTTCACAGTTCAAGAAAGTGTCATGACCAATCAAAACAGCGAGTAAAGCGAGGCATATGTAGTAACAAATCAGAAACGCTCAAAAGTGCTAAAATATGCGTGCAAAAAGGACATATCTACTGTTTTTTCCAAGCAAGAAGGGCATATGTCACATAAAAACAGTTATTCGCTTATGACGACTCCCGGAACTCATATTAAGCCGTAAATAAGCCGAGTCGCTTATTGACGACTCCCGTCTGTGCGCGCAACATTTTTAAATCGCTTATTTACGACTCCCGTCCCTAAAGGGTTAAAGGTCGTGATAGTGAAAGTTCTATAATGACCCAATAAGATGAATAAGTTAATTATGTAAATATCAGTCAAGCTAAACTGGTGTACATACGTCGTACAACCTTTCATCATTTGTCTATGCTTCTCATTCCTTCATTATTTTTTTCATGTTGTTCTTACATAATACTATCAGACGTGCACAGGGCGGGAGACGCTGGCGCCCCCCAGATCTTTGGCGCCCTTAGCATTTACTAACCTCGCCTAATGGAAGCGGCAGCCCTGATTCTAACTTGCTATTAATTCTCGCTAATTGTTGCGCCATTTTAATTTGTTGTTCGTTTCTAAACTTTTTAGTACTGATGATGGAAATTGAATTTTTCCGAAGCGTCTGTTAATAAACATGTACCATCTTTTCGTCCTCCTATTCCTCGCTATATATATATATATACACAGGGTGTCCGAGAATTATCTGTACAATTTTTGGCTGTTATTAAAAGTCAACCATGAAGTGTAGAAATTTCAGTGTTGTCCCATTTTACAGAGAACCTCATTAAGTTTTTTCTGATACCACGTTTTGACAAGTTTTTTAGAAATGTACGCGGGTGACAGACATTGATGATTTAAAAGCAAGAATCACAGCTGCTATTGAGCAAATTGATGTGGATATGCTGCAGCGTACATGGCAACATTTGGAGTATCGATTGGATGTTTTGCGAATCACTAATGGTGCACATATTGAATGTTTGTAACAACGTTACTTTAATAAAAGAAACTTTTGAAAATACAGATTCTAAATAATCTTGTTTAAGAATTTTACGCGTGTTATCAAGAATTTTATTAAAAGATGAAATTGTACAGATAATGTTCGGACACACTGGAATTTCTAAAAAACTTGTCAAAACTTGGTATCAGAAAAAACTTAATGAGATTCTCTGTAAAATGGGACAACACTGGAATTTCTACACTTCATGGTTGACTTTTAATAACAGCCAAAAATTGTACAGATAATTCTCGGACACCCTATATATATATATTAGGGTAAGCCACACACACACACATGGTAAAAAATTAAAATGCACAAAGAACTCCTGATGCATTTTCTCATTCCTTATATGGAAAAAGACCTCAGACCAAATTTTTAGCTAAATCCACTAATATTTAAGGGTGGCACAAGTTTGAAGAAATTTGCCACCCCCAAACTGTATAATGATACCAGGGCTTCGAGTTGCGCCACCTCTAAATTATGCACAAATCGATCCAGTTTTTTATTTCCAACATCGTTTAGTGGCTGTGGAATATGTGCAAATGTCATGAGAAATATTTTTTTTCATTTTCCCTTTTTTGTATCACCTCAATATACAATATAATTGTGAGGTTTACTTGATTCATACATGCATGAAGTTTCATTATTATATTGAAGAGTTTGAAAATTATGGAGTGGATCTCCATTTGACCTTTGACCTCTTACTTGTGACCTTGACCTTTGATACAGAAATTTAATTCCTTATCATGATGCATCACCCTGTAGACTTGTGATCATTCATTGCTGTCGAGTGGTTCAAAAGTTACAGCCCAATCACAAAAGTGTGTGAAACTGAGGGATGGATGGACAAACAGACAAGCGCAATCCAGTATGACCCCTCAAAATATTTTGGTTGGGGATATAATGATATGTCATGTGTATCTGATGAGATAGAGTTGGGCAAATTTATCATACTAATATATCTACTTACCTAGTAAATCAAGTTCTAAAGTTTCAAATCCAATCCCTTCTGACTTCAAAACACCTTTGACCTAAAAGTACAATAACAAATCTTTATTCAGAAAGAACACACTACAAAGATATCATTACATCCACACTAGTTTAAACAATGTTGGGATTAACATTTAATTTTTGTAGTTTAATTACATGTATCTTTATCCGAGTATACCATTGGGAAGCAATGCAGCTTTTCAGGCAAGTCTTGAAGATTCATTTCTATTTTTACATATAGAGGTAAAAAAATTAAATTGATGAATTAGTATTTGGTAAATGAAACCTACATTTTCTAGCAAAGCCATTTGGCTTTTTTCACTTATTATTAGGGTTTACCGAAATAACAGCTAATTTCTTTCACTCTCAAAAAACATATTATTTTACTTCAGACTATTTTCAACTCTTGAAATTTAAATCAAAATTATTTTCACAAATGAACTAAAAATTTAATTTTTACTTTGAATGTAAACTGACTCAGATTTTGATTTAGCTTCAACCTTTGAATTTGAAGTTATTCAAATGAAGTCAACTGATGATGAACAAAATTAAAGATACAAAACACCAAACAACTTTAACAACTAGCTAACAAAATTCCACAATCAACAAAACAATCAACAATCAAAAATTTTAATTTAGAGTATGTATGGGTTCTACATATAATTACTTTTTAAGTAAATACAAAAATTAAAATGTTTCACTTCTAAAAATTTTATACAATTTACTCCTCAGCAACTGAACAGTTAAAAAAAATTGAAGTTAAAAACTGTTTATAGATATTAAGTTCACAAATAACGGACTTCTCACTCAGTCATTTCCCATTGGACTCCTCCGACCAAAATT